>WOUI01000095.1:0-103402 GCA_012184565.1 Aspergillus floridensis
CCCCGCCGCCGCCTCAGTTATCGTCAGTGTTATCTATGTATGCACTGTACACACTGCACATAGTAGTATGAAACTCCACACCGAGAGCCACGATACTACCGTTCCCCTCCCCATTCTTACATGCTGCCAGTGGACATTCGCTTTACCAGCCCTGATAATATTGGCTGCAGTTTCTAGTGCACCGGTCAGGTACGTTCTTGACGCCACAGGTTTCCCAAAGCATCATCGATCGTCTTCTGGTTTCAACGCCACCGTCTAGACCACTGTCAAACCCCTCATCGCCCGAGACTCAATGAGAGATTATCATACTTTTCTCGGGTGCAGGGCTCTGAGGCACATCAGCAATGAAGGCAGAACGTTTTTTGTTCCCTCCCGGCTTATCCATCCAGGCTCCGGCTCCACTCGGTCATATGCATAGTGACCGTATACCAAAGAAGGAAACCCGCATAGCCGGCGGCGTGCTGTCACCATTCATTGAGTGCTAGCAAACTACATTTTGCCTCACTCTTTCCTCGACTTCAGAAGCAGGTTCTGCGAGAAGGGCGAAGGGCGAGGGGAGAAGGGAGAAGGGAGCGCGATCTAAAATTACAATATTGAGAAGAGAAGGGGGATAATATGGAGTGAAGAAGAATCAATACCGGACAATTTATTCCCATGCAATCGTCCCCCACACAGCAAGAGGAGCCCGAGGAGACCGAATCCCGTCTCGGGAATTCCCACCGTGGGGATCTTATCCTATCCCACAGAAAAGAATAAGCCCATCTGGCTCGGTCGAACCTCATTTAGGTTCTCCGAGGATAGTACTCTCTCTTTTTTTTTTTTTTTTTTTTTTTTTTGGTACAGGACGTCCCCAGCCGCCGGCAGCGGGAGTCTTCCATCGCTCACGTTCAGAATCTAGTTCCCAGGCGTTTGCTTATGTTTGGTCTGTGCGAACCCTGCCTGGATTGCAGATAGGCCCTGACCCTCCATGAGAAATTTGAAACCATATCATCGTTTCTTTTTTGCTTTGTCTTGCAGACAGGCAAAAGTTCATTTGACAAGCGCGACCAGCAAGTGCGAGCCAGATTTCGAAGGACCTTACCCACCGACTATACGTACAGTACCATTTTTTTATTACTGGGCGTGTCCAGATGCTTGCTGTAAACTCATTAGCAAAGTACATTGAACCAAACATAGTAAGGTGAGAAACCCTCTCAAGAGCCGTGCGCTGGGTTTGCCCAATATAGAATGACGGTTGAGCTACTACGAAGTACTAGGACGAGCTATGGCCTCACTCGAACCATGGTTCATCGCGGACATACCCCCAGGCAATCCCCCCACCTTTTGCCGTCCCTTGTCTAAGATAAGGAGCCACCGACCAAAAGGTACTTCGTACTGTATCTCAAAACGGAACACATCCTCGAATATTTTATGCCGTTTATGAAAAAACGAGCTCGAGAGCCAGGAGATTTTCAGTAAGCATTGTTAGAGAGAGCGGTATGCTTATCTAACAAGTTGCTTGGCTGGAAATGGAAGCCGGGCTGGTGCAGGTTTTGAGGCGGTTAGATTATTTTGCAGTCGCGGAATCTGGAGACTCAGGAAATGAATGCCTCAGTCCCTCTCTCCCCCTCTCTCTCTTTCTCTCTTTCTACCTTTCTTTCTTACCCTCTCTTTTGTAAGGAGGTGGAGACTTTAGTCACTCACTGACCGGTAAGTTACGGAGTACTATAGTTAGGGACGGACCTGGCGGACAGGGACTAACCCGGTTCAGAGATCGGCTTATCAATTACCAATGAGGAATGGACCAAGTGGGTGGGTGAGTGAGTGAGTGAGTGAGCAACTGAGGGAGTGAGTGAGTGAGTGGAGAAGGGGAAGTGCGGCGTGAAGAGCAGCCGACAGGCGCTTTGGCCGGCGATCACTGATCAGACGCACATCATCCTCCCTAAGCCGAACGGGATCGTCCAGTCGCTGGATGCGCAGCCAGACTGAAGTCTGCAGGTTTGAAATTCGGCCATCTTTCACCAGCCGACCAGCCGCACCTATCATAAACTTCCCAGCCTTGCCAGATGCCAACAGCCACTCGGACCCTTCGCTCAGGAACGCTCCGACAGAACCTGGCCTACCAGCTTCACTTGCTATGGAATGTGGGGAGGTGAGACGATATTCTTTAAGCCCCAATAAAGGTAATGAGGGAACAAGAAAAAGTTCCATTCTGTTCTCAAACATCCACACTATGGGCGACGGTGTCACGACTTCTCGCCTGATACATGATCGTCATACCTCTGGATTGTCCGACAAGCCAAGTATTGCCCCCGAACCAAACGAGACTCGACTCTCGATGCGGTGACGACTACCCTCTCTTTCTCACCTACTGATGATGCATTGCTCGGAGAATCCCACTCTCAACGGTCGCTCTTTCATACTGCAGATGGAGTTGGACAAACGGCAATGTCGATTATGAGACGCTAGACGGCTACTGGACAGAATAGTCCCTTCGACAGACATCGAAGAAGGTTATTTCTGGACCCGCTTTTTTCTTTTTCCTCTTTCCTTTTTCTGTCTTTGCTTTTTTCTTCTCTCTTTTGTTCTTTACTTCTTTCGGTTTCTGTTGATGATGGGGCGCTGCCAGCGAGATTCCAAGGTTTCTGACCTGTCACGCGTCATTCGTTGCTTCGGTCCTCACAAAGCCATGCGAAATGAGCTCCAAACTGGACAGATCATTCTTACTGAACACGTTGCTTGCGTCCCCTCAAACTGAGAGTAATTCAGTAATTACTGGGCTGGCCTTTTTGTCATACGATCAAGCCTAGCACGCATTGTCCGGTTTACCGCTGAACCCAACTGCGAAGCCCCTTATTGCTTGTATCCTCCGAACATCGTGGGCTCTCCCTGAAGAATCCTCATCAGAAAGATATTCCACTGCCTTGGGTCTCGCTACTCAAACTCACTTTCTTAGCTATTGACACAAAAAATGGGGGGAACAGAAAAAAGAAAAACCCTCGCACATAAGTCGACTGTCGAGGGATATCGTTCTATCAGGGAATGTAACTGCTAAAACTCGATCCACCAGCGCTCGAGCCTTACTAGACCCATCGCACAATATCACGTTCGATGCCTCGAGCAAAAACACATGGACTTGGTTGTAGTCGAGAGTGGGAGTTATGCGGTGTACATTGCGGGCACCTTATCGATATTAAACCTTGGCCTAGTACCTGCGCTGTTACTACCATCTCACCTGGATTTACGCAAGAGGCTCGAATTATTGTCTCCATCGCTACTGCATAATCCTGTCTATTAAAGTTACTTTGAACGTCTGATGTGGGGTTGAGTCTAGGCACATTGTATGAATGATACTGTCAGTGCTCGTAGCGAGATATCCTCAAGCGCGACAAAAAGCTCATCATCCATATGGATATGGCTTCGTCAACGTCGTTGACCTATGTACTCTTCATGTTTGATTGTCCGGTAGACTAGCAATTAAATCCCCGCTAAAAGGGGGGGGGGGGGGGGGTTGTATCCGGTGCCACTAAGAAACGGGATCTGTGGTTTGACAGCTCCTCTACTAGGCTGCTTTAACTACCCACCCCCAATTGCCGGGTTCTCGTCAAACACAACACTCGAAAGTCTCCGTACTCTCCCAGAGCATTCATACCGCTGGTTTAAAATGGGTGATCCAATGAAACCTCGGTAGTAGAATCAGATGAATCTTTTGGATAGATAATAATAACATGTACACGGAGTATACGGAGTATACGGGGAACAAAATGGAGTAGTGTTCCGCCATTGCCTACGGAGAGACTGGCAGAATGGAAAAGGCGGAAAAGGCAACCCAGCCACAGTACATACTACTGCGCCTCGGTAGTTGAGCCACACCTAGTTGGGTCTTCCGCCGTCTCTCTCTCCCTTCGTAGTGCTGGTAACTTAGTACTCCGTAGGTACTCCGTACAGTACATAGTACATGCATGCAGTACTGTACCGTACCTCTCGGTAAACGGACGGACCCCCTCCCTTCTTTACCTTCCTCCAAGCTCCATTTCCCCGTCTGAGCAACCTGCATCGTCGATCCAGCTCGCATCATTCAGACAGCCAAGAACTGGAAAAGCCACTGCCTCCTCAGCCGCACAAAGGCAATCTCACCAGTCACCTACAGTACGTACTGTATGTACTGAACAGTACGAAGCACTTAGTTATCGATATCGTCCCGTCTTGGAACCGAATTTCGCACATCTCCTTTCAGGGCGATTCTATTGATCGCTTTTGTAAACACACGAGGCTCTCTTCCTTCGAATGCGTGAACCTCCGACCATTCGGTTAATTGATCTCCTTGCTGCCCCTCTGACTGCTTGTTCGCCCTATTCTCTGACTATTTTCGTTCCTAGAAGATATGACAACAGTGACGTCAGCGAAGCCGGTGTGGCTGTCTTATCGCCAGAACTAGCTGCTATGTACAAACTAGCCTCCACCGAACTCCGGGTCTTCTCTGCTTTAGAGACAAGCTACCTACCTACAAGCCTTGCTCTATCGAGTCGGATCGCCAAGCAACAAATTTTCTCCGCTTACTGCCGAACTTCTTACAACGGCGCTGCTGCATCAAGTTCCTTGATTCTTCCCGACCGCTTCAGAAATGCATCTGCATGGTCAGCTGATGCTGCCAACAGTTCCAGACTAGTGGCATACGGAAGAAGTTGTCTACCGCTCTTTGACCGATTAGCCACTTGCAGAACTAAAGCTGACACAGGGCTTGGGCGCCATTATCGAGGTTAACGCAATCGTCTTCAGATTACCTGTCCGCTGCAGTCGCCGTGATACTACTCCGATATCTGAGAAGAACCAAGTGTGCTGTCCTGAGAATCAGTGACCCAACTGAGAACCCCTGCAGCACGGGCCTGTGTGTTGCAAGGAATCGGGGCCGGATAATTCAACCGTGCAAGGGTTCCTGCGGTGATTTCATCGATTCGAATCTAATGATACCGCTCCCGCCAAAGCCGTGGTAGATCTTGCTTTGTAATGATCAACATCTTCTTCATTGAGAACTTGAGCACGGAGTAAGAGCAGCCAATATATTGAAACCTGGTCAAGCCAGTACTCATGGACTACGTTCTTCCGTTCCGAATGCGGAGAAACTGGCCGAACTGGAGATCATTCAAGGAACAGATGCAGAAGAAAAAATATCAACGGCAGACCCCACTGACTGAATCCTTTAGTTCCGAGAAGACGTTGGAGATCTCCGTCTTGATACCTTGTGAAGAATCATCATGAATACGCTAGCCCTGGTCTTCTCGAAATTCTCAATCTCCCTTCCCTTCTTCACGCCTGTCGGGGAAATAGGGCAGCACCTTGCGTCTGTTCTCTGCTCTGAGTCTGAAAAGGAGGAATGCCCTAGCTGTGAGGCTGCCCATGGCACACCTGTTGCGACCGTCTGCGTCGATGGCGAACAGAATACGGGCAGCTGTTTCATTTCACTATCGCTGGAGAGTCGATCCCTATCTCCTCGTTCAACTTTATCGTTGTTAGCCATGGATCCTCCCGACTCTCGGGCTACCAAGAACATTCATTGCCAATATCATAGCGCAACATGCTACTGGTGTACTGGTGTTCTACGTCAAGAAAATGTCTATGCCTCAAATCCGACCGCGCCTACACTGAAACCCAGCGGATACTGGCAGTGGCATTTGTCTAGAGCTCCGCAGTCACGGTGAACGCAGCCGTTTCTTAACTCTATTGCGAGTCTCCAGTCTCTGACCCATGGCCGTGTCGCCGTGACTGATTCCAGTACTTTCCTTGGACCCAATCCGCGGTAGCGGATGATAGTTATGATCAACGTAGATTGGAACATCAAGCTCCATTTCACGCAGATGCCCTGAACTGCGTCAGTGATGGGATGTCTCCGTCTTGATGCAGGTACATCGTTGACTTAGTCATGGAAGACGGTTTCTCTTTGGGACCGGTGTTGTCTATTCGACTACAGTTGACTACAACCATGAAGCCACTCGAATAATCAGTTGGTTCCTGCCGAACCACCAAGAAGGGAGGGTGGGAGAAGTGCATCAGAAACAAATTGGCTGTGGGAAGGGGGAAATTATTATCACCAAAATCAACGAATGAACAGATGCAGGATCACTACCGAAAGTCGCACAATCAGGGTCCATTCGTGTCTTAACTGCTGCGCGACCTCCCGTGCTTCGTTCTATTCCTGATTAATCGAATTTCCTGCAAGAAAGGGCCTATCGTCATCATTTGCAGCCATTGCTTCTCGAGGGCGGAGTTGAGTTGGCCTCCAGGGGCGACGATCCGACCTCTGGAGTACGCCCCTTGCGTCGCAGTTCGTTCGAGTGCGAAAGCCCCCAATCAATGAGCCCACACAACACTCTCTCGATCCAACCATTGCCTCCCCAATATCGCCATTTTGAGTTGCATTGCATTGCATTGCATTGGCGTTGGGTACACATTCCTGATCCTGACCTATGGCGGCGTGCATAGGCTATACCATCTGGGATTTTCGTATCAGCAGCACCAACCCCACGTACTCGTGCACGATACCGCCCATCCTTCCACTTTGGTCCAACGGCGGTGGCTTTCTGGGGAAGATGGGCCCTGCGACGAGGCGGGTGAGACCAGACCCGGGCTTTTCCAGTCATCCATTCTCAGCTACGTCATTTTATTGATTCTCTCAGGCGCTGTACTACCGCCGCACTATTGGCTTGAAATCAAGATTCCATGGTAAGAACTTCATTTACTCTTACTCCATGGTTATTGCCTTTGGCATTCAACCAGTTGTACTCACTAAGCTAATGAAGTGCCAGGGAAATCTCAAACTGACTTCTGAGGCCCTAAGTTTGTACCTGATCGAACGCCGCCAGAAACTTCTCAACCTCAAGAGTCACAAAGGGAACAAACCCTATGTCCTAGAAGAGAGAATGGGGCTGTTAAGATCCAAGGAACCTGAACCTAGTTAGTAAAATCATCCCCGGCCACCCACTCCCAGCGCGTACTCCTGCCTAGTCTGTTGTTCCTTCTCCGACTCCGACCACACAGTTATCCTTCTGACTGGAATGTGCAGCAGACAGTCCCCCTGAAACCTAGCCATCCATATCACCCGTCACGGTTCATGCGCGCACATTACCTTCTACCGACCGACTTCTCTTCTCAGCTCGATCATCTACCGCGAAACAAAAAGTCCCACCTACATACATAACATACTTACACCAGCCCGATCATATCTACCACCTCTCCAAAACCATCAACTTTTCAGTATAATTTATGCCACCAAGCCCCCCGGCGCACAAACCTTACCCAGACATGGGGATCCTGGTTTCCGAACCATCTAGTCCCGCCCATCAGTGCACGGACTTCGAACTCGACGCAGTGGAGATCATCGTAGATCCGTAGATCCCTTCAGGGTCGGAGATCATCTGGCCCTTTCTTACATTCATTGTATAGTAGGTAAGTCCTGTACATCCCGACCCATACGTGCATGTCCAGGATAGGAACGGTGGGGAGTGCGGAGATTCTAGCGGTCGCAGGCGAGACAAACTGCCATGACCAACAGGTTTGTTTCCTTGTTTTTTACTTTTCTTGCTTTCTGGAAGCCCAGTCGGTGTGCTGTTTCTGTAGGATTCACTTAGTGTCTACAGTGAATTTCTCTGCCAAGGAGCGCGACTGAGCCAGCAGCGTTCGATTTGGACTTAGTGGGGGGTTCCAGCCTGGTTTGTCGTACTGTTTGTTCTATTTGCTGGGCTCTGCCCCTATCCTATTGGGATGGATGGTATGTCACTGCAGCAGGAGTAGAGGTGTCGTCGCTGTAGTCGTGGGGAAGATGGGAACATGGTGGGTTTGCTAGAGGTAGGGAAGGACTTGAAGGTTGCTTACTACTTTACTGGTGTTCTGTTCGTTTATTTCTACTTCGATGTCATGGTGTACAGGGTTGGAAGGACAACCTGAGGCATTCACTACTAGGCCTACTAGAGTATATCTTGGCCTGGTGGAAGATGGGGCTGGCGGTGGTGTACTGTACAGAGACTTCATCTGTAGCACTGTGCTGTACCTTTTGTCGTGTCTCATATCATTTCCTAGCTTTTCAGGATCTATGTTTGCCATTCGTGGATAGCCAGTCGTGACACCACTGAATATACCACACTTAGCATATAGGCGGAATGTGTGTGTGTGGTCCAGTCCAGTACCACTTACCCCTACAAGTACAGCACAATACATCCCGATTTCGGTGGACTTGGTCTTTATTTTTCAAAAAGAGCATGTAGCTTCTATTTGTTCTCCTAATCCAATTTGTTCCTCCCACACCGTTGGTTCAGATCTCTTTTGATACTAAGTCGAGGCCTCTCCGGGTTGCTATTATGTTGCTAACGCCTGATTGAATATATATACTGTTTTTTTCCGGCAAGAAACCAGCGCGAGAATCTGTTTCGTGGGTTTGTTTCTCCATCATGACCAAACTTGTTCCCTTGCGAATTTTCCCTTTCCTTTGTTTTGTTTCTTGCGTACTTAGTGACAATCCTTGACTTGTGGTAAATGATGCCCTGTCTCCTGTTTAAAGTACGGGCCGACTGGTTCATGATTCCTTGTCTGTTCATGTGTACTCATTAATATGTAGGGAATATAAAAGCATATGCTGAGACTAGGGACTGGTAGGTGATTATCGAGAGCCGCGTGTTCGGTGAGTTATGTTCTACTTAGAGGAAGACTGGTTCATTGGCTTGGGGTCTATTGTATTTAACTTATCTCTTAGCCAATACTCAGTCGCTACCGAGGCCTACAAGGATCCCCAGCCATAAAAGTTCTAGCAAGAGCCTCGAGGCCAGCAGCCCCGAACTACAGACACAATAAAAGTTCAACTTTCAAACGTATCTGTCATCATTCACTGAAAGAACAAAGGTCTCAAGAAGTCAAGGTAGAAGTAGAAATAGAAGTAGAAGTGAAGATAAAGTAGAACCAACGACCTGTCTCAGCCCCAGACTATCGTCCTCGTCCACTAGACAGACACAAGCCACCATGTTGACAGGTCGGAGGATTGAAATCAAAGCAATAAAGTTGAGAACCAAGATGGCGACCGTAACAAAAACATAAGGGGGACAACCCTGTACAAAAAGTGGTATCAAGTCTGTAAAGTAGGATTACCCTGTTCCCCAACGAAGAAGTGACAAACAGAGAGAGAAAAAATCGCAATAGTCAATGCTCCGCCCCCCTCCTTCATTCCCAGAGTTAGTACACAGTAGTCGCCAAGCACAGAACCAGATAACAGGAAGCAACAAAGCAAGAGGGGAAGAAGCAAAAAGACGCAGGGTAGTGGATGGAAATCATGATTCAGAAAGGGAAAAAAATAAACGCCAACCAATCTCTTTTTACCGTGAGTTCCCAATGTCGTATGCACAAGTCTCTCAATGGAGTTAGGTGTGTAAGTAAGGTGAGAAGATGATGGGGTATGAAGGTGATGAAGAGTAAATATGATGAGTCTGAACTCGAAGACCTCGAAGTGGGAGTGGTTGTGATGTGGTGAGGGAAATTCTGGGGTTCGCAAATAGATATCGAGTATCGTCCAGATGTCCAAGCATTGCGAGGTCTGAGAGTTAAAAAGTAGAATGGGGATGAAAAACGGGTTCCAAGGATAAGTGCTGAACACTTATTCGCTCGTAAAGAAAAAATAAGAACTGAAACGAGTACAGAGTTGCGCTCCAAGGGGCCGCAACTATTTCATGCCATTCTGCATCATGTTCTGTTGCTGTTGTTGTTGCATCACTTGAGCTTGCACGGCAGCCACCTGGGAAGCACGCTGTTGTTGAGCCTGCTCCCGCTCCCGACGCATCAGTTCTTGGACCCAGAGTTTGGCATTGCGTTCAAGCCCAGCTTGATACTGTTGTGCGATTTGCGGCGGATACGAGGCGGGCGGGCCATACTGGGGCATCAATCGGCTGGCCATTTCTTGTCTCAATCGCAGCAAGCGCTGCTGGTATAGTTGATTGTATCGCTGGGCAATGGTGACACCCTGCGTCATGTTCACGCCTTGCATATTCTGCGGTAGATGACCTCCATTCGCCTGGGCCGCGGCCATCAGCATTTGCTGCTGTTGAGGGTTCAATTGCGGGCCGTTCTGATGCATTTGACCCTGTTGCCCTTGCGCTTGTTGCCCTTGCGACTGTTGTTGCTGTTGCTGAGCCAATTGCATCTGCGCGAGCTGTGCACGCATCAACTGGGCTTGGTAGGCTTGCGGATTGGGGAACTTGGCTTGCTGCTGTTGCTGCTGTTGTGGCTGTTGCTGCTGCTGGAAGTGCATTTGCATCTGCTGCTGTTGCTGTTGGTGGGCTTGGATATTCTGCTGTGCATGTGCATTCGCTTGCATCTGGGTAACCTTCGGCGAGAACTGGCCGTGAAGCATACCCTGCTGGGCAAGAAGTTGATTCCTCTGCTGCATAAGCAACTGTTGCTGCTGCTGGGTTGTGAGGCCCATCCCGTTGCTCATTTGAGGGGTCGCCATCATGGTAGCCTGATTCAGAACTGGGGTAGGTGCCATGGTCGAATGGCTCGGACTGGCATGGCTCATCCTCTGCGTCGGCGTTACATTTCGCATGATAGGCGTAGCATGAGACATGGCAGGAGTGCCCTGGGTCATCTGTGGTGTTCCGTGTCGGCTCTGTCCTTGTTGACTTCTTGAAGCTGCCATTGGATGGCTCATGGCGGGGTGCGCGTGCTGTATCACCGACGGTGGTCTCGAAGGGCTTCCAGCACCCTGCATAGAGGACGTCATACTCATAGGAACCCCAGCTTGCGTTGTCCTTGTGCTGCCAACGACCGGTGATGATATGTGTTGAGGTGTCTGGTTGCGGACCACAGGCGATGACTGTGGCGGTTGACTGACACCGTTTGATTGAGCCATGGCATGTCGAGTTTGTTGCTGCGCTGCCAATTGTGCCTGAGCTTGCTGCGCCGCGAGCTGTTGTCTTCGAGCTTCTTCCTTGGCATGCTCCTCGGCTTGTCGCTGTTCAGCAAGACGGCGTCGCTCTCTCTCTTGCTCCTGTTGCTGTCGCTTGGCCATCTCTTGCTTGACCTTGATCTCATGGTCTCGCTTCGCCTTCTCTTCGTGTTGCATACGGATGTTCTCAAGCGTCTTAAATCTTGAGAAGCGTGGCTCGAACGGCGCGCCACCACCGGTGTCATCGATAACAGCTGATTTTGGCCCACTGGCACCATTGGAGGTAGCTGGCTCCAGACGCTCATCCATGATGAGCATGAAACGCTCTTCCTCCGCTGCGAGAGCCTCATCAGCGGCAAGTTCGGCCACTGTCCGCTTCCTACGCTTGGGTGACGGTGGTGGATCGCAATGAAGCGGGCTTTCCATGTGCTTCAACAGATCATGAACTCCATCAAGACTACTGACGGACTCAAGGTAGAGAGGTGGAGCCAATGCTCTCGTCAGCCTGGCTTCACATTCTAAGAGGTCCTGGGGTTCCACCAGCATCTTCTGTTTCTTCGCTGGAGGGGCACGATCTTGCTGTGAATTGGCGGCCGCCCCCGGCCCGGGGGAAGACGGCGCTGTAGAAGAAGACCCCTGCGGTCGGGATGTCGAGCTGGTTGCCGTCGGCTTGGCCGCCTTTGGATCAGGTGTAGTAGCGAGAAGAGTCAGCTCGGCTTGAAGCGAACGGGGTGTAGGATGTAAAACAGTGGTAAACACTCGAGGTTTCGAAGGTTGTTTCGACTGGTTGAGTTTCGAATCCTTCTGCGAAGCTTGCGAGTCCGAGTTACCGGGCTGCTCACTGCCCAACTTGACATCCTGCTGGCTTTCCGAGGCGGCCTCCTTTGCGGAAGGCTTCTCTGAAGTTAATTGATTCAGCTTCGGATAAGGCACATAGGCAGATGGTGTGACGTGCTCGTTGTAATTATGTATAGAAAAGGGGGTGTTGTTGTCGTTTGATGACGGCACGCTTGACTTCCGAGTCTGCTGCGATACCGATTTGTGATCCACCACGCGGACAATAAGACAGCCTGCTTGTCGCGTGACTAGTTAGCCGAGCACCTATCAAATTTGCCGTATAGGGGCAAGAGCCTGCCTTCATAGAACCGAACATTGGCCCGTAACAGCTCCTCCATCATGTCATGGGGAACGGTTTGAGAGCGGATATGTTCGATGATGACCTTCATCTCCGAATTATAAGGAAAGCTCCCATCTTGCTGCTCAAAGCGGAAGTGGGTCGGATGAAGGTGGAGAATCAGGGAGGGAGGGTGCTTGGAGAACTTCTTGAGGATATATGACGTGGTTTTGACTATCGGAAACGCGGATCCACGTGTTAGTATAACTCTAAGCGCATTCATCGAGGCTACCGCGGAAGCTCACCGAAGGGCTCTGGACACCGCTTTCCGGCTCGACGATCACTGTCAATTGATGAGGCCCTTGAAAATGGCTTCTGTAGCCGCCCGGCCTGCTCGCCGGCCTTTTGCGCCTCTTTCTTCGTCCGGTTCTGGGGGCCTTTGTTAGACGGTGCGCCCGTATGGGCCGTGCCATTGGCGCCGTTCGCCATCGGTGCGTTCGTGGAGCCTGCAGCAGCCGGTGTTGCAGATCCTGGAAGGTGCTTTGTTGTAGAAGAAGGGGAGGTTGAGGATTGTTGGGACTTGACACCATTCATTCCGGTCTGAACAAAAGGCGGGGGAGGTCGTTTCATCTTAGGGGGATGCGAATTGGGCTTGGAGATTGCCGTCGCCATCCTGCGAGCAGGGAGCTAGCGACGCGACTAGAGGCGACGACGAGTGAATGCGACTGCGCGTTATGGATGAAGCCGGGGGCGATGGAGGAAGGCCGTGAGTCGTCGTCGTCGATGGATACAGCCGGAGCGCGAGACATGTGGGGAGCGGAGGTCGGAGCGGCACGACAACGAAGGGGCCGGGATACGGACACTTGAACACAACGCGGAGTCGCTACAGGAAGTAAATCGGGGAGTCCATCGAACAGACACCTGCCAAAAGAGAGCAGGGGAGGTTCGAGAAAATTATATCGGGAGGGGAGGGTGATTTCAGGGCTGACCGTTTGGCTTTCTGCGTCAAGTGAGAGGGAGTTCGGTCCAGCCCAAGGCCGCGGACGACGTGAAGGAGGCTGGGTCATGTGATATCCGCATCGGGCTAGCGCCGATTGGGGGTACCCTCGATGATGCTCGTTTCAATGACACTAGAATCGATCTACAAAAAAGAATCATGCAGGAACATGAGGGCATAGCAGTGATTATGCTGTACTGTATATATTCACATGAAAGCGACCAAACAGAAAGAATTCGCACATCATCATGGCAGGGGAATCAAACGCAAATGCAGAGAGTCGTCAAGCAGGGGAATAGGGCGGGTAAAGCTGTAGACATACGAAGTGTCCATGCACTTCACCTGTTCCAGTGAAACTGGCAGAGCCCGAAAGCTCTCTAATCAAACCCAGATACTCGTCGTCGCCAATCGTCGCCAACCCGGAGCGCATCGACCACATCGATGCGCTTTCCGAGCCCGGTGGTGCCCTCCTTCTGCCACCATTTCTCGCCCTTGTCCGCCAACGCCGACTCGTCATCGCTGTCGATCAGCCCGCCGCGGCCACCTTCGTCTCCAACCACGACAACCACCTGTCTAACCCAGCCGGAAATGTGATGGACCGCCTCTCCGTCTTTTCCAGCCAAAGACTCTTGAACATACACAGTATCCGGGGAAATGTGTCGCACAAGATGCACAAAGCCAGTAGCAGTGCTAAAGGGCATGATAGTGTTTGGTTTCTCAACAAGAGCCTGAGCTTGCGTGTACAGTGTGCGAAACAACGGAGTGGTGCCCTCGTGCTCGTCCGTCGCACGAGACTCGCCCGATAGTTCACGGCCAGGAACCTCACCCGGCGATGTCGCTTCCTCCGGAGCGATATTGGAATAGGAAGAGGTGACCGACAAGGTAGGTGGAGAGGAGCCGCCTTGGCTAGGGGCATGCTTCAGGCCTGGCGCATAGATCATAATGAAAACACGGGTGGTATCGAGATTGACATGTTCTGGAAGGTGGGAAAGGATTGACTACAGGTACATTAGTGTGATAGGCTCACATCATGGTTGCACTGCAGAACATACCGCATGCTGCGAGATAATCTCCTCAGGATCCACCCGAGGAGTTTCAGAGGACACCACAATCGCGATAGTCTTCCTCTTCTTCTTATCGGTGAGGATAGGGCCAGAGACGGCCTCGCGGGTCGTTGGCGCAGCGCGGGCCGGCTGTTCTCTCTGGTTGGCTCTGGATTCTACTTCTTCCGACCACCGTGAGTGGTCTTCAAAGTCCCCTCTATCCTCCTCCCGGATCGATGTGAGAGCTCCGCCGACGAAGGCTCCGGCCGCGGCCATTCCCGCAGCGACTCGCTTGCTGGCGCCGTCAAGTATCTGCTGGGGGCTGGGTGTGCGACGCAAGGCTCCCTGCATGCGTGCCATCATGCTGGCATCTTCGGGATGGCCACCGTGGACATCTGTTGCTGTTGAGCGCGCATACGTTCCCTCGTAGTCGCCGCCAGCAGGATAAGCCTCGCTGCCAGGACCGGAGGCGGGGAAAGTTGCCTCGTCGCGGCGGCGATCGCGGCCATTCTCGTCATCGTCATCTTCGCTGCGTTCGCTCCAAATCCAGGCGGCAATGCCAACGGTCGCGATGCCGACAGTCAGGGCAAGTGGCACCCAATAACCCAGGACGGTCCGTCTCCCCGAAGAGCTGAAACCCGTTCCGGCTCCGACCCGCCGACGGCGGGCATCCTGGGAATAAGGGAAAGACATCGGGATGGTTAAATCAATGAGAAGAGACACGTAGACTCAGAAAAGTTCCATTTAGCTGAGCATCACATTTCAAGCTTGAGGGGGAAAAAGGGGCAGGCGTCAGGCAGGGTAAGTGTTGGAATGAGAAAGGGAGTGAGAGTAAGAAGCCGCGCGCGGGCTGGCCTCGGAGGGAGCAAGAAACATGTGGCTGGTGATGCTGGATTAACCGCGGGATGTTTTTGGCCAGTAACAGTGACAGATAACTACGGTATGGTAAACTACTCCGCCGGTGGGCGGATAGTGTGGAGGAGCAGCGATACTATAGAGCAGCAGCAGCAACACTCCGGGGCGCGAGGTTGACCAGAGATGCTGTCCTGAAGTTTGCGACATTCGCACTGTTTGCATTGTATGCAGCTGCCGCAGCCCGACCCGCGATTGCTGAGTCAGTCGATGCTATCGGCGCATGCTGGTGGGATTTTGGTTAACGACCCTGACTCAAAGACCAAGCAAGAAGGAGTCTGATGATCTCGAGCTCGCCGACTTCTTGAACCCTCAATACGCGGCTTAGACTAGACATGATCTAGAAAGCTTAAGTTTTGATTCTATAAAACGCCTTTCTTGACGACGCCTGATACCCAAAACTACCTTTCCCCTCCACCCCGCGTCAAACTTCCGTCGCAAAATTTGTATGGTTGACCAGCCGACTCTGTGATCCATACATCCTCTTCGAGTTCCCCGGACTTCTAAAGCACCACGGATTTTGCACAATATCAATATGCCGCACTCGGTTCCAGTGCCCAATACGGGCATTCAAGCCCTCATTCTCTGTGGGCCTGGTGTGAGTTCGATCAAAGGAAACAAGGAAGCAAGCACTTTACTGATTTGACTCCCCTCTTAGGTCAGTTTGAATACCTTCACCTCGAATGAGGACTCTCCCAAGGCTCTTGTTCCGATCGCCAATAGGCCGATGATCTACTACCCACTTGACTGGTGTTATCGCATGGGAATTACAAGTCAGTAACTGCCGTCAATTGCGCTAGGATTGCGCCCAACAGTCTAACAATGCCAATCCGATGTAATAGATATCACAATCGTCACTCCTTCGGAGATCAAACAGCCATTAGAAAGTGCCATGGGTACAAATCCGTACTTGACCTCCCTTCCGTCCCCTTCGCCGTCAATCCTGTCGCCGCCCGACTTAACCATGACCACCGGAACTGCGGAACTGCTCCGCCTCCCCGAAGTCCAGTCGTGCATCAAGTCCGACTTTCTGCTCCTTCCCTGTGACCTGATCTGCGATATCCCGGGAGAGTCTTTCATCGAAGCATGGATGGCACAAAGCGCGCTAGGGGGCTCCGATGGACCGAAGACCGTTGGATTGGGAGGTGGCAGTCCTCGCGGTGGACTCGCAATGTTCTACCAAACCAAAGGTCAGGAAGAGAGCGTTAAGGGTGAGGCCACAGACTTCGTGGCTACCGTTCCGCTCCAGGAAGATGAGGCACCAGCTGTGTCTCACCCCTTGGACGGACCCGCTGCGCTGCGGTTCGGACTGTCCAAGCTGGCTCTCTCAATGCCGATGGACACATTGAAGGAGAACATGCAGGAGCAGAAGGGCTTGCTCATTCGGCACTCTCTGGTCAAGAAACACCCCCGGATCAAGCTTCTTACCAGCTTTCGAGACGCAAATTGTTATCTTTTCCCGTACTGGGTGTCCCAGTTTTCGCGTCTCAACGAGCCATTCGAGAGTGTCAGTGAAGATCTTGTGGGATGGTGGGCAAAGGCAGGGTGGCAGACGGGGCTGGGAGAAAAGCTTCACTTGCGAGAGATCCTCCAGCCAGAAAACAAGGGAGAGAGCGGTAGTCAGGATGGAGATTCGCTGGAGGACGAGATCGATCTGAACTCCATGATCTCTACGAAATCGGGGGCTGCCGTCGCTCGCGAAGGGGCCTTCTCTGACGATATCCAGTTCGCCTCCCGCGTTCAGAATCCTGATGCCAAGGACGCAGACAGCGCAGAGCCCCTGCATATTCCTCCGATCCTGGCATACATGCACTCTTCCAAAGCGTCAGCGCCATTGGTCAGACGCGTGGACAGCTCTGCCCTGCTCCTGAGCGTATCGTTGAAGCTGGCAAAACTGGAAGCAATCGAGGAGGTTGGCCGCGTCGCCGCCTCTCCTTTCGCGCACAACCAGAAGATCAACGGCACATCGAATGTGGCGCAGAGGTGCACCGTCACCAAGGCTGACTGCTTGATCGACATGAACACCACCATCAACGAGAAGTCGGTGGTCAAGGAGAGCGTCATTGGAGCCAACTGCGTGATTGGAGTTGGCGCAAGGCTAACGAGGTGTCTAGTCATGGATGGAGCCGTCATTGGAGAGCGTGCTCAATTGTCCGGCTGTATCATTGGCCGCAGAAGCAAGATCGGACGCGAGTGCGTCCTCAAGGACTGCGAGGTCCAGGACGGCAACGTGGTTGAAGATGACACTGAAGCGAAGAACGAGAAGTTCATGGTTTTCGAAGGTCTAGATGACGATGAGGATATGGATGGAGGGGACTATGAGGACGATCAGGATGACTTCTAGGTGAACAGCACTTTGGCAGAAAGTGATAAAAGAGCAATAGAAATACTAATGATGTGATGACACTTTGGATGTCTGACGAGAAGATTTATTTGTTCTTTTTAGAATTATTAAGTCAGATGTCTCTCAGTTATGAAGAAAAGAGAATAAAGAAATAAACTGGAACTCAAAGAGTCACATCTTTGCTGCCTGATTGTAAGGAAGATTCAATCCTGAGAAAGAAGAAGAACCAGAGCCAGAAACTGCTGCCTAAGCTGAACTGATGCGGTGGTTGTGGAGTGAGTGAGTGAGTAAGTGAAGTGATTGAAGCTAAGTGTACACAAAAAGTGCACCAAATAAATGGACTGAGGTATTAGTATGTGGAAGGTGCAGTGCAGTACTTCGCCGCCTCCACAGACGGTGTGAGACAAACCAGCCAGCCAACCAACCAAACAACTAAACCAACCCCGAACTTCACTGCATCATATCCCAATCGCCATCGCCAACCTCCTCATTCAACCCCTCAGAGTCTTTGTCATAGCCGCATGCAAAAGGGCTGCTGAAGAACGGATGCTCGCCGACCTCCTCCCTCTGCCGCTGGTCCTCTTGATCAGTCACATAGCACTGGAAGATCCATTCCAACTCCTCCGTTTCGTCGCCAGTCCCCTTCTGTTCATCCAAGTCCATCTTGTCGCCATCCGCAGCCACAGCCCCACTCTCCTGCTGCTGATGGTTGTTGTTAAACTCTGAAATACTAAAGCCGTCAACCGCATCATCGGCCGTTCCTCCCAGACCCACGTTCCGAAGACGAGCATCGGCACGAGAGTTGACAGCACCGGCGCCTCTACTCGAACTCCTGGTCGAAACAGACGAGCACGGCACAATAGTCGTATCATCCAGGAATTTCACATATCTAGGACGCTTAGGCTCCGGCTCTGCCTTGGGTTCGGCTGCGGGCTTAGACGCGACAACGACCTTCATCGGGGGTTTCGGATCCGCACTGGCTGCATTATTAGGACGATTGTTACCATTGGGACTACCAGTAACAGGCAAAGTGGAAAAAACTGGGTATAGTTCCCGCACCGGACGTTTTCCGCGTCTGATCTCTCCGCTGCGCCTCTGCTGCATCATCACGGTGGGAGACGACATGAGGTTTGTCTGCGGATTGTTTGTGTCCTCTGGTACCGCTTCGGGGGCGTCGGGGCCGGTCGAGGGAGTGGCATAGGATGCGAAGTCCAGGTCCTGCCAGTAGCTGTTCGTGTTAGTGGGCTGTCTCAGCCAGGAGCGTCGGGTCGCAGGGAGCGCGGGTGGACCCATGAGCCCTCCAGTTTGGGGACGAGGACGAGGCCCGTTGAGCGCCGGGGTCGACTGGGGGTCGTTGAACGGGCGTCTCATGCGCGCTGGTGGGATCGCGGGCCTGGGCCTAAAGACGTTCTGGCGGGCAGAAGCTGGGTCGAGGAAGGGATCTTCGTGGCTCTGTGCGAGGTTTCTGTAGCCTGTCACGAGGTCGGGGGAGTTTGGGTCTTGGGATACTCCATGTGTGGAACTCTGAGGAGACTCACTGAACCCCGTGCTCTGAGAAGCATTGTGGATCGCTGGGGTGATGCCAAGGGGGATGTTCAGGTCTGTGTGTGAGATCATGGCAGGCGGCTGCTGAACAGTCCCATAGTTGAGTATCGGCATCGGCACATATGGACCTGGTGGATCATCGTCCTGTGTGTGTATGTGTGTCAACAAACGCCTATCAGCCTGCCTTTCATTGGACGACTCGAACAACTAACCTCAACAAATGCTGGCGCAGGAGCCGTGCCAAAATACTCCAGTAGTGTTCCCAGCGCCGACTCTCCAACCACTAGTGTCTGATTCTGAGGCCCTAGCACCAATCTCGCCGATTCTGTAGCCTCGTTCTCGACCACGATCGGCGGACGGGGCTGCGCCTCTCCCACTCTCTCAAGAGGCGGATGGGCAGCGACGTTCTGGGGCTCCGTGTTCAACGTCGAGTGACCGGAGGCGGAAGAGGAAGTCATTGTGACAGCTTCCTGGGAGGTGCCTGCAGCAGGCCCGGTGACAACAGCAGTGTCGACAACACTCTGTCCCGACGAAACTAGCACCGCCTGCAAGTATGCCTCTTCCTCCTGCTGATCCTCGAGGCTCTTGGGTCGCAGGTATCCCGGCTGCATCCAGCGAGCGTGATCACCCCTGGCGTAAAAGCGTGTCACACTGTCATTGAAACCCAGGTCGTGACGGGACATGCCAAGGATAGTCTCCATGGACTGGATAGTGAAGAGCGTTCTCTGTCTCAGGAACGTGTACCTGGTAGGGGGGTCACGACAAATCAGACAGGGACTTGCAATCGTCAGGGTCCTGGCAGGCAGTTCCTGGTGATTTGGCATCTGGTGGAAGGGACAGCGCTCTTTGAGGGCCCAGATGTGGGTGCAGGAGTAGATGTGTACCTCCATACGACACATCCCGACGGTTGATATCCTGCAGTTTGGTTGGACCTCGGTGATAGTGTGTGTCTTTGACACGTCCAGATGGGCTCCGGTGAAGCTCTCGGCGGTGGGGAATCACAAGGTAGCTGATGACTTAGTGGAGCGACACAGCTTATTGTGAGGTCGTGAGTTCATTCTCTCAGCGTCGCAAGCGGGTCCTCTTTTCGCATCGTGGGTGCGCATAAAGCAGACTCCTTTTTGGATCGTGTGCGCGCGTAAAATTAGCCTATTTTATGCGCATATCCAGGGGGTGAGGTGATATAGCCCTAGTGCAGGTGCAGAGAATCGGACTTTATTCTTGACCAGAGTGAATGGCACTCATCAGCAGTAGTGGCAACTGAAAGAGACTGGCATATTCTGACTTGTGATTCGTGGCTCAGTATACAATCTTATCATCTACTGAACCATCTCTTCTTTATCAAGTGTTTCACAAGGTTGCATGTCCAAAACTGTATGAAGTTGTTGTACACAATGTAGATTAAAGCTTAACAAGCTCACTTAGATGTAATTGTATAAGGCTATAAGCTCTTAGTTCTTCTTACATCTGTAGGTGAGACTATTCTCTGATACTACTTGTATCTGTACTGGGCTGGATGGTGATTGATAATAGTCTCTTGTTCATACACAACACTATCTCTTCAGAGGAGGACTCCTCGCTTGCAACTTGGATCTATATGTCCCTTAAGAGATCTCATGCCACAGTATACTAAAGTATGCTTTGTCTATGGCGTGCCAAGATCACCTACAGATAGACTATCCACAGCAATACTCCGTATGTAGTATGTAAGCACAAAAGAGCATAGTTTACTAAAGGTGCAGACTGATATGAAGTATCTCTCACTTTAACAATCGAACACGGCTACGAATCACAGCAGAGAATAACTTCACAAAGGCAGATCTATGCACAGTACCTTGAACTTTGAGATATTGAAGGCCTGGCGGCCTGAGGATCTATGTTCTTGCAACTATTACAAACAGTGGAGCATGTCATCCTAGAGACGCAGGTTAAAGTACAGTACTGTACCTTCTAACCACGTGCCTCGTACTTCGAAAAGATTCAATGCCTGGCAGCCTGAGACCATCTTCTTACAACTATCAGATATGACCACCATCATACTTATAATGATGTGGATTCCACCAAGTTCACCGAAGAATTCCCATGTTAAGCTTAGGGCCTAGAATTTCAGCATACAACTTAGGCATAGAAATTGGGCATAGAACTTGAGCATAGAACTTGAGCATAGAATTGAGAGCATAACACCAAACCAAAGAAGTTATAAGCGTATAACCCAAGACCTATCCCTGACATCCTTCAAGCCCAGAAGTATCCATCCACCCGTGCCCTAAATCTTAAACAGCACTGCTTCCGCCGATACACACGAAGTTTAGAGAGTCTAAGTTAACTTAAAAGGAAAGGGCCCAGAGAAAACTGGCTAGGTAGTACCCACAGGCACACCCGTGTCTGCTGCTCCACTAATTATGCTTCTTGTTTCGTGGGCGGTTGGATTTCATCCATTCATGCAGGGCTCCTTGTTTGGGGCAATTCCTTGTAATACCAAATAAGGAGATTAAGAATGCCAGGGATTGTGGTGTGTATGCTTTTGTACTGTACCAGAGGATATGATGGCAGTCGGGACCGAAGATTTGGTGTTGATAAAGTTGATGACGAGGGTGATGATGCTGGTAATGATGATAATAAAAAGATCTACACTCCTTCCGGGCCGGTTCTATGGCATGATACCTCAGTCATGGTGTCCATTTTTTTCCCGTCTTTATCGTCATGGCACTTCTTCTTGGGTGATTAGATTGAAACCTTGATCGGATCAGGTTGCTGCTTCTGCTTCTGCTTCTGCTTCTCTCCCCCGAGACCTCTTTGTGGACCCCGCAAGTGGGTCAAGATCGGGCGGTTCATGTCTGAGATGTTGCCTGCCGTCTTTCAGTTTTTTTTTTTTTCATCTGAACCAAAGTTGTTGCTTGTTCAATTTCCAAAATTCCAATAAGGATGTTATGGGTGTCTTGAAATCTTCGGGCAGGGAAAGATGTGGCTTTCTCTCTCTCTCTCGCTTTGAAACACTTACGTAGGAAGCATACGAAAATTGAGTCAGATCTGGGGGTGTATTTGGTCAGTGGTGACAGGCGGGTAGGACAGCCAGCGAGAGCAGATAAGCCAGCGAACCACTACGCAACACAACACATGCAATGCCCGATTTCGGGAGAGAGAGCTGGCTTTTGTCAGGTTCTTATCGATTATGTCTTCTTGCTTTGGTATTATCTCTGAGAAGAATCCTAATATTGATCGAAACCTACAGTACAGTACACGTTCGTCGCATACATGACTCGGAAATGTTGATTTCCCTTCTGAGGCTGCGCTCACCCCGCCCCCTCCTTCAAAACAGGTACAGTACGCGTGATAGACTTAAAACCAACCGTACAGGTCACAGAAGCGACAATCCAGTCAAGATTACATTTTCTCCAGAGCTCATGTGAGATGAAGATTTGATCGCCTTAGGCGTCTTGAAACCAAGTAGGAAGGTAGGTAAGGTGAGCAGCCTGAGGAATCCTTACCCGAACAAGTCAGCGAAAACCCCGCTTGGTGGTTTTCCAATTGCAGCGACATGCAGATGGCGCTAGTGTGAGAGTGAATGACAATTTGGTTCCTAGTACTTCCAGCCCACGCAAATACTGTACTTTGTTCAAGAGGGATTGAATTGGACTAATTACAATGCTTTATGAACTGTTCAGCAAACGTCTAGTTGATTGCGAGCTGGGTTGATTGGTGTCGTCTTACTCTGCTACTGTCACTGACAGTAGTGTGGTAATATGAAATGAAATAGAATGAAATGAAATGCCAACTTATCCTGCCTACTCGTCGGTCGCTCGGTAAGCTCCAGAGTCGACAGGGACAAGGAACGGAAGTCAGATGACGGTCTTGAGGCGCAAAGTGGTATGTACTGACTGTACTACGACCCTATCGGGCTGGAGGGCAGTACTTCGGGGAGGTAAGGAAGGTATAGCACGGAGTATAGCACTCGTAGTTAGGCAAGTTTATGTTGGTCAAGTATACACAACTTTCCCCGATTCTCAAAGAGAAAAAAATTACCATAGTATAGTATCTTTATTATAGTAGACAAAGACCAGGGAGGAGGTTCTTTAACCTCCGAGAACAATCATCATAGCGTGCCCGCCGCTGGGCTAATGTCCGGACAGATCAGAGGGGAAGTACTCCGTAGCTGGTAGTCACTAAGCACTTATGGTGTTTCAGGTATATCTCCGTGATGAGTAGGGCACACTGCCAGCGTTGGGTTGTTTGCAGCAGCAGCAATAGGATACTCAGTATGCATAGTGATGTGTCCCTGCTTCCCTAGGCTCGGGCTTGTTCTGGACCTTTTACTCCTTTTACTCCGTAATTTACACATATGGTCTACTTGAGAGGGAGGGGGGAAAGAGATATCTTAATCTCGACTGCATGGATACTGGCTGGGAATTTTATCTCCGTGCGGCCAATCAGGCGGGCAGGTGGTGGATGGACGTTGCCCCTCCCTGCAGGTTGATTGTCGTTCAATCTATTTGTTTATCTGAGCACGTTGGGGCTAAACTTCCTGCAGTAAATGGAAGAATGCCCCCTCCCCTCGCCCTGGGGCAGGGTAGGGAGGTTCGCCACGAGTGGAGTGCTGAGCGGCTTTCTGCCCTGGTTGCGAGTTTCTAGGGTTCAGGACTCGACTTTTGATGAGATGATGAGATCAAATGGCTTGGCTGGCGAGCGTTGACGCGAGACGTCCTGTATTCAGGGTTCAGCTGGCAGTATACTAAAGCTTGAGTGACGGGATGAGATAGCTGATAGCACGAGTGTAGCCAGTGGCGATAAGAAGGATCTATCCGTGTGTGTGAAATATGTTGCCGACCTGTACTTTGCGATTATACTCGTAAGTGTTGTTATTGACGAAAGAGAGACTTAAGTTCTTGCAACGGTAGCAAAGTATATTACAAGTCTACTTGAACCTATCATTTAAGAAACCCTGAACAAGTGAAAAGAAATGCTTACCAGGCAGTTCTTAAGGGAAGCAATACATCGACCAAGCTGAACACCATACATTATAAGTTTTAGTAGCAAATAATTACAATGGACAATAGTCCCCGTAGTACCCCGACGCATCAAATAAATCGAACCCATGCAGCCAGTCAGCTTCTACTGAATTAAATGCCCACAGCAGCTGCGATACCAAGTTCCTACCGTACACAACCACAGCACCCATGTCCCTGTCCCCTCCCCGGATTTCGTTCCATTGACCAATAGCTCCGGCGGGCATATCGAAGCAATCAGTTCCCTGTCAGTCACCCGCGCCACCAAACAACCAATCGATAAACCTGGAGGATGTAACCCCCCCTCATTCCATGACAATTGATTCGAATTCCTCGCTAGCTTCGTTCAACAAAAATCCGGGGTCAATTTAGCCGGTCCAGGCCCCCTGCGATACCTAGTACTCAGTACCTTTCTAATTCACTTTTTAATTTGGTACACTCAGTGTGACACCCACCCATCTTCTCATCATGATGAACCTTGGGGTTTGTTCCTGGATGATGACTCGTATTCGGGGGACATGACAAACAAAACGTCATTTGCCACATGCCATGTGAGATTTCTACTGAGTATGGGGGGAATTAGATTTCGATCGTCCCTGGATTCCGCGGTCATGCTGGTTATCTCGCCTTGGCTGGCTGGATGCCTGCCGGCCTGTCTTTTCAGGCAACATCTTTACTAAGTACAGTATGACTGCCCCCGCGGTCGCGGTTCAAGCCCATAATTTGTTTTATTTGGTGGATGGTGATTTGCGGATGCTCGATCGTTGTTTGAGGCGAATCAAGTGACGGGAAATGCCCATCGTGCTTTGATCTGAAGCAAGGCACAAAGCTCTATGACGGAGTTGTGAGTATGTACCTACCATACTTCTATTGAGTACGGGTACTACGAGTATGAGGTATATACAGCACGGAGAGGTGCCGAACTCGCGGAATGGTAAACCGCAAATTGCCGTTGAGAAAACTAAGTAGGCCGTTGTGACTCGGGTTATCATATCATAATTATATCATCATTCTGAATGCCTGGTTATGGGTTGACAAGGTTGAGTCGGCTTCGTGAAGTATGGGTTTCATAGACTTAATAGTGACGAGGAATGGCTGATCGTCGAGATTTCTAGATTTCGGTGCGCGCTTGAGTGCAATTGATGATGATGATGATGATGATGATGTCGATTCCTAGACATATGACTGTTCGCTTCCTGGGAGATTGAAATTGAGTGGAACCGTGGTTTTGGTTTATCGGATCACTTATCGGAAATGTGTTCATTGTACGGAGAGTACATTACGGGGTCATTGTTGTTTATGCGTAGCGCATAAGTCACCGAATACCATTCAGTCAAATCGTATACAGGTATGTGAATACAGACCGTACGATATTTTGATTATTCGCCAGCTCTTAGTCTCCGCCAAGTCGCTCAGGCAGCTCGCTTCAGTGGTGACAATAATGTGAATGCCTAGATAACTTATCGGTTAGACGAGGGAAAGTGGTTTTCCTGGTTCCTCCCTTGCTCCACTTCCAAGCTGTCTACCGGGCTCGGCGGAGTGTTCGGTCCGAGTATACGGGTACTAAAATGCGTACTCCGTACACGTACCAGATAAGGGGGGAAGGGGGCCCTGAGTTGGAGCAATAGGGGGTTTGGAGGGAGAAGTATGAGTATGGGTATGATAAAAAGATTAGATGGAAGAGAGGGTCATAGCATCTAGCTGTCATTGCGCAGTCTCTCAAGAGATTCTGGAAGCACATAGTAGTTGTTTGATTGCATGGGACGGACAGGCGTGTCGGTTAGATGGAATTGTTTGCCCTTTGTGGTCCAGTATGGATAGAGACGGGCACCGCGGATGTGGGGAGGGGAATTGAGAGACAAGATGTGAAACTTGATGGCAGTGTGCCCGCTGCCCACTGTCCACTGTTCACAGCCACGGTCCTGTTCAATCTACCTTTGTGGTCCATGTGCCCGCCGCTATCCTGCTGGCAGGCTGTGGCTAGCTGTCTTGTCAAAGGAAAGATGTTGATGGCGATAACTATGGCGACGTTGCTCTTGTCGATCACGCGGGAACTCCTTACAGGGGATCTGCAGTGGCACTAACCACATGAGCGTCTGTGAGCGCGAGAGCGCGAGAGAGCGAGGGAGAAAGAGCAAAAAAAAGAGGGGGTGGGCGTTTTGGTGATGGAGATTGAGAGATGAATTATCCACACCGTTGTGGATTGTGTGGGAGATTCACGATTCACGGTACTGTACCAACGATCCGAGTTTCAGTTTGAGATGAAAGCCTTCGGTTACCTATCTCCGAAATTACTTGTGATTTAATCAGAAGTGGTAGCAGCGTTGGTAGCCTGAGATGAGCAGGAATCACAGAGCGACTAGGGTGAGCAAACAAACAATGGAAAACTGGAGGCGTCTAACCTTCCTTCTTGTCGGTGGTAACGAAGCAAGCGAAGGAAGCTCGTTGAGCTTGGAGTCTTGAGGACACGAACCCGCGGATTTAACCCATCCCAAGTGGGCCCCTTCGACAATCTCCGCTCCCAAGCCAAAACGCAACAACACCCTGTCTCTCCGTCCCTGTCTCTCCGTCCCGCTTGATCCTCGTCAAACAATGTACTGTACCGAGTACACATTTCTGTACTTATCTCGGTCGGCCTGGCAGGCTGGCACGACCTGGGCTGAACCGATCTTCCGAACGCCCCATGATCACGACAAGTGGGAGAAACTTGAAGGATCAGATAGTAAGCTTTGGGCTCACCGACAGTCAGCAGCACAACCAGAACCTCAGAATATGTCCCGGTTGACCAGGCTATTGAATTTATCTCCTCCTCTTTACGAGTACCTTCTCGCTTCTCATAACTTGGTAGATACCCCTTTACTCCAGTATACGAGTGAGAGCTTCCACAGTAGCAATACTTAAGCGTAGTGAGTTATCCCCATAGAGCATCAGTAAGCGAGTCCTTCCCAGTCGAGCCATCCAAAGTCTCGGGTTCAGCCCCAAGAAGAATGTTACCAAGCTTCAAAACATCCAAAGAGATTAACTTTGCGATCTGGAAGCTCGGATTGCCTGCCTAATTGCCTACCTGCCTATAGTAGGTGGTGGCCGAAATATCCGCCACATACCTTAAACTCAGTTTGCCTCGAGCGGCTCATCCTCGAACGTCTCTGACATGATCCGTTACGAAAGGCAAAACGTTGTTTCAAACCCTACAGTTGCCGAGAACTTTCCGAACGAGAAAGAGAAAGAGGGAGGGGGAAAGAGAGAAAAAGAGTTGAATGGTGTGTGTGGCTACTGCGATGCACTGCGTCAATAGCCAAAATTCTAACTCTGAAAGATTAACTTGTAGATTTTTCAGTCGGATTGATAACTAGACTGAATCTTTCCACACTTTTTTTTTGTTTGTTGTAATGTAGCTCTACTTCCGTTGGGTGCTTCTATTGATTCTCCTTTCCCAATTCGTAATCTGCCCTACAGTTGGAGGGCTCGTTCGCTTGAAACTTTTCGTGGCTGGCTGTCATCATAGGAGGGAACTTATGTGATCTACCAAGCCCAAAGAATCCGGTGGGAGTTCCAGATGCACCCCATAGATGCATTGCGAATCCAGCGCCTCTTAGTACTATGCGATTTCGTGATGCTGAAACAACTTGTTGTTCGGCTCGGTTCAGAAGAGCTGACATCATCTACACTTTTGACTATTCCGCATGGGGAACTCGGTAGTCATATAAGTTTACATGGTACAGAGTACCAACCTTACCACTTACCACAATTGAAGGAAGATTGGATCTTGAGGGTTCACAGTTTCATGGTACCAACTCGGGACATCCGATTCGATTCGTATTGCAAATGTTGAAGTTGGCGCGGCCCCCCGAAGAAGGAAACCAAGAACAGACAACTTACTACGAAAGACAATCACGGCATATGGTTGAATCATAATGATCTGTCCCATGGTACACAAAGCTCCGTAGGAGTCTGCGACACGGGAATTTATGCTGTAACCGGAGACGAAAAGAGAAGTAGGAGCCTAAATTTCATTCAGAGAGAAGAAAGGGAGGGAGGGGGGGGGAGCGACACGAAAACGCGGGTTATGCCCATTACTCTCATCGTGGGTTACATACTGGTGGAACAAATCTGAACCACGGAACTAGTTGACGGGAGGATCCCACTGCTAGCTGGAGATTGGAATGACCTGACTCGAATTTCATGGGAATTCGAACTTGTGATGAAGGAAGTCTGGTACCCTCAGGGGAATTTGAGTTCAACTTCTTTTTTTTTTTTCCCTGTGTTTGGTTTTTAAAGGGGTTGTGTGCTCGGTGACTCGGAGAATCAAGAGGTTCGGCTTGGATAGATAGTAGTAAAGTACACAGATGGCAGCCATGAGATACTTGTTGTGTTTGGGAAGAACGAGACCACCACCACACTTATCATGTTGAGGCATAAGGCGGGAAATCCGGGGTGATGCTGGTGGTGGTTGGTAAGGTGATGATCTTCTCGGTGAGATCATTGTACAGGAGAAACCCTTCCGGGATTCCTCCCCCCATGAGATTGCGTCGAGTTAGACTCTTTCTGTTCCTGCTACGAAGAAGGCCTATTTTTTGCATGGTAAAATAACAATTACAAAGCTACCTAGTCTCAGGGGCAAGATGCTCGGAAGACCATCATCCAGTGCTGGCCATGCTAAAACAGATGTGTGGGAAGTGGTTTGCAGGACGTTCAGCAAGAAACCCTGGACGTTACTATCGGTCTGGTATAATAATGGCATTAATCTATTATTATCCACGAGGGAAGGCCCCTCTTATGCCCATCGGTGCAAGGCGGCAACAGTCCCGCGACCGAGGGAACTTTCCCCTTCGCGGTTACCGACTAGCTACCTCCGGACGGTTTCTCCGAGCTTCCGTAGCATTTTTTTTCGATTTCTGGGAAAAACCTGAGCAGGACTTGCCAGGACTAACAGTCATGGCGTGACAGCTAAGAATTTTAGTTGGCGTGTGGCTGCAAAGCAGCGTCTAATTTGCTCCATTCCCATCGGACTATCCAGTTCGCTAGGAACGCATATGGTCCCAGTTATGGGCTCATGCACCTAGCACGTTCTGTTCAGTTCTTCTTCTTACCGAGGAGGAGTTGTTGCTGCTGTTGCCCAGACAGAGATGCAAATCAGGGCAGGGAAAAGGAGGCGGCTCATCTTGGCCTGAGGCAGGCCAAGTGATCAAACACGCTGACAGTAGTAGTAGTAGTAGTAGTAGTAGTAGTAGTATTCTATTCAAACTTCACAAGCTCATTACTAAGAACAGACAAACACCTAACTATCATCACCCCCATCACCTTTACTCAACTACCCCTCCAGAAGTACGTAGAAGAGATTGATCCCACTGATTCTCACTTATCATCTATCGATATCTACCACGGAACTAGGCACCGGCCGGCAGATTTACTTACGCCCCGTCCCCCATCCACTCCTAGCCCCCCCCAGGTAACCTTAGTTTCTTCGCCTTCGATACTGTTTCTATCCATGGATGGGGTGGGTTGGCATTACTATCTGTCCATAGGAAGAGAGGGGTTTCGCTGCTCTTGACCCGCTCACGTATCGAGGATGGGGAATAGTCGTATCGAGAACAATACTAGGTACGGAATATTTACTTAGTCTGCGGAGTCTTGAGTAGGATAGCAAGGCAAAAGGGCAGAAGAAGGCAGAGCATGAATTACTGAGCGAGCAAGACTACGAGTGACTAGTCCCCAGTTTAGTACCTACTCCGTACCAACCTCCATACTCTCTCCGTACCGGTTACAAGCTGATGGACCCGGATTTACCGTTCTATGCCCTCTCCAGTCTACAGCCCCAAAGATGTCTTACCCCTTTCGTCGGACGAGCGAATAATAATAGCTCGCTGGCTGATGCAGAAGGGAGAGGGCCCAGGACCAACTCTCAGGAGAAGAAGTCGAACTTAAATCTACCTACGGCTATCTGACTGCGAACGATTCACCGGGCTGGGTGATACGATTTGATTTATCTTCCCATCCATCAGAGAGAGAGGATCATAGAGTGTTACATGGTAGGTGTCAAGCTTGACAATCACAACATTTTCTCAACTACTGCTTTTCATGTGTGACTGGCACCTGCACTAAGAGTAATCTTTATGAAAATTATTCTTTTGCGTCCTTCTTTTAAGGTTCTCCGAAGAGACTCTGTACTCTCTGTATGTACCATACTGTATAATGTATGTACATACACTTCATCGGTTTTGCCTCGTGGGTTTTCTATCAGCAACCACCCACCCACCATCTTGTCCACTTATTTTTTTTTTTGATCTTTTTTCTTCTTTTTTTGGGGGGGGGGGATTTATCTGGCTGGGACATCGCCCTTGTAACTTCTAGATGAAGTGCATGCGAATGAAATGACTACCTACAAAATAACTTCAAAATTCGTGAATCAAATCAGCACAAAATAAATAAAAGACAATTAGAATTGGTCAGTATTAGAGGGATTGGGAGTAAAGAAAGTGTGTGTGCCTGGCGTTCCGTTCTTCTCGCGGTGTCTGGAAAATCCCGTCCGTCAGTCTCCGCCCGCCTGTCAGTCGTCGGCCTCCCCTAAGAGTGAGCAACAGAGAAAAGAGAGAGACACCGTGTGAGAGAAACAAGCAGCGCAGCGCAGCGCAGCGCAGCGCAACTCCCATCCCATCCCATCCCATCCCCATCCCCATCCCCATCCCCATCCCCATCATTCCTCCCGTCCATTATCTCTCCTCTCACTCTCACTCACTCACTCTCTTTCGCTCCCTAATTCCTTTTCCTCTTCCTCTCCCATCTTACCCTTCAGCCCTTCAGGCTCTCTTCTCTTCTCTTCTTCCTCTCCTCTATCCGTTTTCTCCCCTACCCCATCTCTTTTTCTCCCCCCTCCCTCCTCCCCGTCCTCGCCCGCCGGCCCGTCTTCTGCTTGATTCAGAAGACAAGGTGCCCAGGACTCTTCTCCCTCCACTTCTCCCATTGTCCGTTTTCTCCTCCTTCATCTTCTTTCACCGTCCTCTTCCTTATCGTTCCGATCTTCATTTTCATCTGTGTACATGGCTCGACCGCTTTAGACAGCCTCTGCCATCCTGGAGCCTTGTGTTCCTTCCGTCGTACCTCCGTCGCCAACTCCTCCCTCTTCGATCGCCTGATCCGAGCCCTTCGTTTCCCTTTCTTCCTTTTTCTTCAACCGCATTCGTTCTGCATAACCGAAGCGCATTTTCTTTATTTGTTGTATCAGTATAATTCACTGGCATTTCCTCTAGAACAGGTACGCTCCCTTCGCTATCATCCCTTCCCCTCTCCCACCCATCCACAACATCACCCCCCCCTGGTTGAGGAGGCAAGCACCATCGTGGCTAGAGAGCCATCGACCCTTGAAATTCAGCCAATCTGTTGACCCGCTCGCTTTTGTGCAATGCTGACTGACAACTGTGTGTAGCACAGAGTCTCTCCTGCTTTCCTTTTCCCTATCTCTTACTCCCACCCTTGAATACTTCTTCGGATATCCCCCGACGTTCGACTTGCTAAGTGTTGGAAGAATAATCTTGCCTCTCAAGGGACCAACATATTTGTGACGCTATCTGTCACGCGTCGGACCCTGTTTCGTTCTGAGTAGCGGAGAAGAACATCATGGCTGCGTTGGTACAGACAATTCCTCAGCAAAGTGGCACGGTTACTGTGCTCCAAACTCGACCATCATCTTCCTCGGGCGCGTTCGCACCTTCTTCGCCTCTCTCGCAATCTCAAAATCCGCGGAACTCGACTATGTCCTGGAATCCTTACAATACAACGGGCAACTCAGCGACATACAGGACAGGCCACCAGGCTGTGGCCCCCTACCAATTCAACAGCACTCCCAACCTCTCCAATTCAGCGAGCATGCACAATCGTCAGTCGGGTTCTCCTCACTTGAGACCCGAGCATCGTACCTCTTCTGCTCCTTCCGCACCCCAGTTATCCACTAGCCCTGCCCACGGCGGACTCAACTCGCGCTTTTCCTATCACCCTGCAGCTGGTTCTGTATCCTCATCCTCCACCTCCTCTGTTCAGTCCTACATGTCGAAAGACGACTCCGCCCTCCCATCTCGGCAGCTTCGGGCTGAGCCTCCTTTGCGTCCATTGTCGACGGTCAATATCCCCTCCTCGAACTTCATGAACATATCTTCTCCCACCGTGGCTCGGCCCTCTCCCGATCGGTATCGACGCGGAAATCGGCGTCCTGACAGTGCCGCGGGGCTCCCGTCTCCGCTACCACAAACGAACGCACCCGGGTCGGCACGGACTGCACCAACCACGATGGATGATAGCCTTCTCCAACCCAGCACACCCGGCACACCCGGCTCTCCAGGGTCAACCGGTTCTGTTTCCGACGGCGCTCGCCGCCCTGGTCACGTTCGAGCGCCCAGTGCAGACGACACTTCACGTGCAGACAAGCCTCAAACGGAATTGGCCAAGCGGTACCGTCGCCGAAGCTGGGGTACTATTGATAACGCCGGTCTCATCAACATGCAACTTCACCTGCCTACATCATCGCCGATCCCATCGACAGGTGGCCATGACTACTTCGACCAGAACCACCGACCCCGATCGGCCCAATCCAATCGAGATGTTCAAGGAAGCATTCCCTCTGCGCACTCCTCTACCTCCTCCGTGCGCGATGCAGGACACATCGAAAACGCAAACCCGTCAAGTCGAGGCCCCAGCAAACCAGAGGAAAGCAAACGAACCAGCAAGCCCTCACCCCTTTCTCAGCCGGTTGATGTCGATTCGAAGCCTTCTCCTAAACCTCCGCAGTCTACTCCAAGTCCCAAACCTACCGTAGCTGCAAATCCTCCAGAACCACTATCAGAGTTGACGAAGAACGATCTGAAACGCCCGGGTAAGTCCAGATTGAGAAGGGCTTTCTCGTTTGGCAGTGCTTCTGAGCTCCGCAAGGCGTCGAACAAGAAAGAGGTCATTGCTACTGAAAGGGCTCGGCGGGAATTGCTACAGGAGGAGCTGGGCCCCGAGCAGGCGGCGATTGCTGAGCAGCAGGAGGCAAGTGGACTGGGCGAGAGCATTTATTCGTCCCACCACCAAGGCCGTATCTTCAACAGTTCTACCGACAACCTGTCCGTCTCGTCGACCGCGTCTTCCGCATCGATCATGCTGCGAAAGATGGGCAAAGGGATGAAACGATCGACGCGGTCTCTCGTCGGCTTGTTTCGCCCCAAGTCAATCATGAGCACATCGTCCACGGATGCTGTGATCACCGAGCCAATGGCGCCGCAACTGTCTGTGGTCAATATCGAAGCCGAGCGTAAGAGTGGAACTGTTAATGCGGACGCTCGCGATCTACCCCACGGGGGTACGGCGTTTCCTAAATTGGAGTCGATTGGATTAAGTGCCGCAGGTCATGATGATGGCGGCCTTGACAAGGGCCAGTCGCGGAAGAGCATTGTTGGAGGAGACAGAGAGCGAGCGGAAGTCCTGGCAGCAGTCCGGAAAGGCATTCTCAAAAGTAAGTAATCTGCTTCATTTGTTCGTTGATATGTCGAACAGTTTGTCTAACATTGCTGCAGAAACAAACTCGGATACCAATGTCCCTACAACTTCCACCAAGTCTTTTGAGAACTCCCAAGCGATCAACAACAGCGACTCGCCGCATTCTAGTGTTCCTAGCACACCGGAGGACCCGACGCGGTCTGGCAACCGCCGTTCCGACGCAATTAAAATCGCCGGCGAAGATGACTATCTCTCCGATAGCCGGTTCCTGGGGTCTGAGGCCAAAAGCGCCCCCGTCACGCCGCTTTCCAAGAGCCTTGTTTTCAGTCCCCGTATCCAGTTTCATGAGACGTGGCCCAGTGGGGAGTATGATCGACGGGGTGACATTGCCACTTGCAATCGCCTGACGCCCCTGCTCGCCCAGCAGATCAAGGAGGAGCTCAACAACTTCAAAATGGTACGCATTTGCCCCCCATGCTGGTTGCGACGAGTGTAACTAACTGTCTGGGACAGGAGATGGAAGTCCATGAAACGTCGAAAATCTATACCCACTTCCTCTGAGTCGCTGCATTTATGAAAGGCGTTTTAACTGCGTGTCTTGTCTTATTTAATCTCCTGAGGAGTGTTGGATCGATCTATGACGGCATGGTACCTCTTGGTATCTTGTAGACCTGTTTCCTTTTTTTTTCCCCTAGAGGATGTTTTGGTTTTCGATCCGGGCTGATCTTCGACCTTGGTTTCGCGCTCGAGACCTCGCATTCGATCTGTACTCGACGGTTCAACCGGCCATCTCTTCATGCGTTTGTTCTGTGTTCTGGGCGTTATGGCGAAAACCACCTTCAGGGCTTGGACTTCTTTTTGTGTCTTCTGTTCTTTGATCTACGCATGGAGATCTATGGGGAGTCTTTCCACGGCCAGTGGGGAATTGCTTCGGATCGATGGGTACAACCAAAGGCATTATCGCCCGTGGTCTTTTCGACTGGGTGGCCTTCGGTCTTTGCTGCACCCGGATATCAGGCCCCGACTTCGTCTACTCTGCCACCGTCACGTTGTACGTGCGAGCCCAGTGGCGTTTATGGTTTCCTGGACCCTTTCTCATCAACACTAATTCCGTCACCTCCCACTAAATGATCCGGGGGGGAACACGGTCGATCGACCTTTGCATCCGAGCCAGTCCGTCAGTCATCTCTTTAATCATGCGGTTGTTGCTTTTGTTCTGGAAGCGTGGAAATCGGGCAGCATCTCCTTTGCACACATTCACACCTTGTTTCATAGTGTCATCGTGCCATTATTTCCTCTTTTTTTTGCGTCCTGCGTCTGCCATGGTGTTTGTTATGTGTGTGTGTGTGTGTACAGCGAAATCTTCTTTTTCTCTTTTCTCATCTAGAAGTGGTACACATCGAGTGATGTTGTGGACCGCTCTTCTCCTAGTGTTGACTGGTACTGGTGAAGCAATGCAATATTTCGCCTGAGCTCATGATACTGTCATGCGTAGATCTTTATGATTTATTGTATTCGATAGAGGGTGGCGGGTCGGTGTTTCTCCTGGCTCACCTCTAGTTTTACCATTGATCCTGAGACGGGAAAGGATTTAAGTAGAAGGAGTCCGAATTGTTGAGGGAAGAAAAAGAGCAGGCGAAAGAGGAAGAAGCCATTAGGTAAGGGGGGTATGTCGAGAGGAAGAGCGAGGGTTGTTGGTGGGGTTTGGGGTTTGGGGGAGAGGAAAAAGCAACCCCCACGCTTTCCTTGGAATTTTCAAATCCATCCTTCCTCTGGGGGAAACCCGAAAATCGGCATCTTTCTTTTCCCCGCTTCCACTTGACTGGGGCTCATCCGCCGCCTACGGCTCGCCCAATGCTCCCAATGCTCCCTCCCACTGCTCCCACTGCTCCCACCTCGCTCTCCGCAATTCTCGGATCCGCAGCCACTACCACGCCCATGTCCTCACCCTGACGAGTGTCAGCTCGCCTAAATGCCTTTGATATTTGCCGAGCGTGGAGGTGACGATGGTGGTGGTGCTGGTGCTGGCGGTAGTGGAGGCGTCGGGATAGAAAGGTGGATCGGGATCGGTCCCGTGGTCACCAAGTATTCTGTCTGTCTGTCTGTTTGTCCGTCTGTCAGTCAATCAGTCGGTCTGATTCGATCCCAATTTTTCTCGTCAGCTTCTTCTTCAAAGGGGGAAGGGATTTTGCCTCCGACGACACCCGCGTCAGGTCCTTTTTCTTTCTCATTGAATGACGGACGGACGGTCCAGCCCGCCGCCGGGTAGACAGGACCATGGACCATGGGCTGATGGTCGCATTGGGTTGGAAGCCGAGATTCTTTCCCGATTCTCATTTCGGGCTGGTTGGGTGATGCGCGGGGGGAAGGGGGTTTGGTGTGCTGTGCTATGTTGTTGGCCACTTGATTGATTGATTGATTGTGTAGAATAGGGGGGAGTTTGAGAATTGTTTGTAAGTGCTAGAAGCACTGCATCTGGGTTGAATCATCCGGACTGTGTGTATAGTACAGTGTAAGTACGGAGTAGTAGATCAGGTAACCCGAGCCTACTTTCCCAGAATGCAAACAGTTGCAACGTCGGACGGCAACCCCCACGTTCTCTCCGCTTTTTCCCTTTCGGCTTCTTCTTCGTCTTTTCGCCTTTTCGCCTTTTCGCCTTTTTCGTCTTCCCGTCTCCATACAACAGACAACCTCGATCAACCACTGGCACTGATACATCATCCACTACTGCATCATCATCATCATCATCATCATCATCATCCATCATCCATCATCGTCATCCTTGACATTTATATCTCCTCCCTCGTCGGAATCTCTTCGGTAACCCCCACGCCCAGTCCTTCCTCCCAGGGTCGATGCCGATTCGGTGTGGCATGTCTCCAGTCCGTCCCCCAGACCCTCTTTTTTCCCCGACCCTCCTCCATTCCATCAGTCTGGGGTGACCCCAAAGAATCCCGGTTTTGCTGCCCGCTTCTTCGGCTCCCACCATGCCCTGCACACAAAAAGGTTCCTGATCCCGACTTGGCTGGCTGCCCTGTCTTGTCTCTCCAGCTTCTCTTCCCCCCCTTCCTTCCTTCCTTCCTTCTTCTTCCTCCTCCTCCTTATTCTCTTCGTCTCTTTCTTCTTGATACCCCTTCCTTTTTCTCTTTCACTGAGAGACCCTATTCTTTGATATTCGAGTCTACATTCCCCGCTTTTTGAGATCAATCTATAGACTCAGTTCCTCAAACTAGGAGACGCAATATGTCTCCCAGGACCTCTTACGATCCCGAACGGGACATTGACAAGAGCCATGTCGACAACGTTGAAATTGTCCCCAATGCAGTAGCAAACGCCGACAAGCCCAATCCTCGTAAAGAGGCCCCAGCCTATGTCGCCAGTCTGTCGCCCGAGGAGCGTCAGGAAGCCGAACGCGCTCTGGTCCGCAAGATTGATTTGCGTCTGCTGCCTATGCTCATTATCATGTATATCTTGAATTACCTGGACCGGAATAATATTGTATGTGGCCCGTGGCACTTTCTTCGATTCTCGTTGCTGATCACCTACTAGGCGGCTGCCAAATTGGCCGGTCTCGAGGAAGATCTGGGCCTGGTGGGAGTGCAATATCAGACCTGCGTCAGTATTCTGTTTGTGGGTTATTTGTTGATGCAGAGTAGGAGCCCCTCTTTTTTTTTTTTTTTTTTTTTTTTGCGTCATGAATAAGTTCTGATCATTTAGTTCCGTCCAACTTGCTGCTCAACAAGATCGGTAAACCCGCCCTCTATCTCCCGGGATCTATGTTGCTCTGGGGTATTATCTCGACGTGCACCGCTGGCGCTCAAAGTTATGCTGGTCTGGTTATCGTTCGGTTCTTCTTAGGTTTCGTGGAGGCAGCCTATTTTGTATGCGTTCACCCCTGGCAAGATCCGCAAAGGATTTGCTGACTCTCTCTCTCTCTTTTAGCCCGGATGTCTCTACTTCTTGAGTGCCTGGTATACTCGCAAGGAACTTGGATTCCGTACTGCCGCGCTGTACTCGGGTTCTCTCCTGTCGGGAGCCTTCTCTGGCCTCATTGCTGCAGGCATTACGGATGGAATGGACCACAAAATGGGGCTTCGGTCATGGTAAGCACACTCAAGCGAGCTTTATGTACCCCTTACTGACTTTGGTCAGGCGCTGGCTTTTCATTATCGAGGGAGCCATCACCATCGTTGTTGCCTTCTCCTCTGTCTTCATCCTCCCCAATTTCCCGCGTACCACCCCATGGCTCACCGAGGAGGAGAAGCAGCTGGCTGCTTGGCGTCTGGAGGAAGATATTGGCGAAGACGATTGGGTCGATAGCGAGCAGCAGACCTTCTTGCATGGTGTCAAGCTGGCTTTCACCGACATTAAGACCTACCTGTTGGTAAGTCAACCCACTATCGAACATAATCCTTCTGCTTCTTCCCTCGCTCATGAACTTAGATGCTTCTTATTCTCGGAATTGTCTCCTCTGCCTCGGTCACCAATTTCTTCCCCACTGTTGTGAAGACCCTCAACTACGGCAACATCGAGACCTTGTGTCTGACCGCCCCTCCCTACTGTCTAGCCGTCATCACCGCCTTTACCAACGCCTGGCACGCCGACCGGACCGGTGAGCGCTATTTCCACATCACCCTACCACTCTACATCTCCGTGGCGGCCTTCATCCTCGCTGCCGCCACCACGAGCGTCGCTCCGCGCTACGTGGCCATGATGCTCATGGTCCCTTCCTTTTACGCCAGTTACGTCGTGGCCTTGGGCTGGATCTCGAGCACCTTGCCTCGTCCGGCCTCCAAGCGTGCCGCGGCTCTGGCGGGCATCAACTGCATCAGTAACATCAGTAGTATCTACGCGAGCTACATGTACCCTGACAGCGATGCTCCGCGTTACGGTAAGTCTCTTGCACCCCATCCTGTGTTGCGTTTGCAGAGCCTAATAAGAGATATAGTCACCGCCATGTCCGTCAACTGCGCCACAGCCTTCCTGGCCATTCTCGCCGCGACGGCGCTCCGCTTCGTTCTCGTGCGGTTGAACAAGAAACTCGACCGCGGAGAAGGCATCAGCAGCGGGGAGGTGCCTGGCCAAGCCAGTTCCAGAGGCTTCCGATTCCTGGTCTAAGGTCTCTGCATCCTGGTATAGGGTGATAGGGTGCCTGAACGTGTATATTTTTTGTTTGGTCGGTTATGAGAAGGATATATTATGGGAGTGATCTAGCTATAGCTGGCTATATGACTTGTTGTTATGATTCCAACAAGTGGAGTAAATATGAATGATTCTCTGTATAAATGCTTTTCTTCTGGCCAGTGTAAGTGTATCTCTGCCAGATAGGGCACGTACGCTTTTTGGCTACGCATGGAAACCAGCAAGTAAAAAACCATACATTGGTATTTATCTACCTAGTCGTGAACAAAAGCCTCCTGGCCCCATAGCCACTAACTGCGTTCCCAGTTAACTCCGGGACTAACCACCCCGGTAGTGCGCTACGGAATTGTCTGTGCAGCAATCAGCTGAAGACCTTTACATCTCTACAAGCAAAGATCCACCCCCCTCCCCCCCTCTCCTGCACGTTCATAGTATCCTGCTAAATTATCTGGACTCATGTAAGTTGTATCAAGTGGCCCTGGATATGATATAAGTTCTCACCACGTAAACATTAAAATCATGCCCGCAAGGGCTTAGTTCACATTGTTATAGCTTAGTTGGTAGAGTGCAGTACATAAGTTACACTCCGAAGTGTGAAGCCAAGCCCGAGTCTCGACCCCAATTCCGTGGTTGAGTTGGGCATGGGGGCTACTGTACTGTAACTTACAGTAGAGTACTGTGCCTCACCTACCGTGTGATGCGCCACAGGTTTACAGTCTGAATTAGTATGGTGAATGGATAGGACGGGGAAAATTTCCGTGTCAACTCACACCGAACAAGTTAAACTCTGCAGAGGTTCATCGGGGGCTTTTGGTGGCTACGTACCGTACTGTACTGTACTGTACTGTACTGTACCTAGTGTCCTTCCTTGGCTTCCACTGAGTAATTGGGCAACTCATGTACTTCACAGTGTTATGTGGTGAGGGGCTTGGCTGAGAGAACGCGAGTAGATCGGCTGATTGTCTGGGAGGGTAGCATGGTTGCCTTGAGAGCAGCTTGCTTTTGTTTTCCCCCCCATTCGAGAATAGACCTGAGGCATCAATAGATAGTGCTCACTCATACTTTGCCCTAATGCTAGTCTAACACCCAATGCAGAAAATAGGTCCACATTCAACGTCCCTCATTCTCATTCTCATTCAAGCTAAGTATGCTTGCGCTATATACATCGTTCCCCAGAACTACTTTCCTAGACACATAAAGAACACCAGACTATACCTCCCAAAACTTGCCGCCGTTTAAGCATACTTCTCGCGCACCTCGGTCCACCCAGGCCGCAACTCCGCCGTCTCCAGCGCGGCCACATTCAACGAACTGTCGGCCACATAGTTCACGCGCCAGTCCACACTGATCCCGGCGCCGGCCTCGGTCTGCGCCCATACCGCCACGGCGATGGTGTTCTCGCCGTTGTAGTTCAGCACGCCCGCGGGGACCGGGTAGACGACCTGGTTGCCGATGTATGGGAAGTACCGGCCGTACTGGTAGCCGTTGACGAACAGCTGGGCGCGGTAGGCGTTGCTGGGGGCGTCGTCGGGGGTGCCGAGGACGAACGAGATGGAGACGTCCAGTCCGGTGGGGATCTGGAGCGGCACCGTGGTGCGGAAGAATTTAATGGTTGCGCCGGTGAAGGACAAGGAGGAAGAAGAGGGCGAAGAAGCGACGGTCCACTTGCTGTCGTCGAAGTCCGGAAGATGCCAGCCGACACGCTCGGCGAAGAGGCCATCTTCGTTGTAGACGCCGCGGACGGGGTCGAGGTTGGATTCTCCGCCCGCGGTGCCGGCGAGGCGCCAGTGGGTGAATTCGGGGGCGGTAGAGGAGGTGTTAGACAACAAGCGCGCTTCGAGGATACCGCGGGGGTTGAGGACGCCGGTGGTCTCGTCGTGGCCGGTGTCGTCGTGAACGACGAGCAGGATGTTGGGGGTGGTCTTGGGGTCGGAGGAGAGGTACTCGGCGGGGAAGGTGATGGTCTTGTTGGCTTGGGTGATGGTCGCGTTGCCGAGGTAGGAGCCGACGAAATGGCCGTTCAACCAGGCGGAGAAGCCGCTGTTTTGGGGATTAGCTGGTTTATTTTTCTACGGGTAGAAGGCGTTGAAAGAGTGGCGGGGAGAGGGGATGAGCTTACAATGCGTCTCCACCTTGAATGTTGAGGAATACACCGGAGGCGGAGCTGTTGAAGTATCCGCGGAACAGACGGATGCCGTTGTGGAAACCTATAGGCGTGATTAATTGACTGTTGGTCTTGTAACAAGCCAGGCTGCCTACCGTAGTCATCACCGTAAAGGACTGGAAGGGTCGCCGGGGGCTGGGGGTTGTAGGTCGTCATGTGGTCGGCCGCTTGAATTCTGTTAGTCTGTAATCTAAAGAAGATCGGGGTCGAGTATACATACCAACCCAAGCAGCACCAGTATCATCATATGATACACTACGCTCAGGCAAGCTGTCGTTCGATCTCCAGGATGCGAAAGCTGGAAGAGTAATAGCCTTGGGAGCAGCCAAAGAGGCTCGCAGACTACCGTGGGCAGTCTTGGTCGACTTGATCTGCTTGCCGTTCCAGGTCAGGCTCTTGACCTTCTTGGAAGCGAAGACCTCAATCTCCGTAGCGTTGACCGCGTCACCCTTGATTTCAAGAGTGTTGCCATCTTCCTTGACGGAACGGACAAGGTAGGGACCTTGAATGAGTACTATCAAGAAGTCAGTATTCTGCAGACGATAAGCCGAGGTGAGCTTTCCATACCTGTCTCGTTGGCAGGGGCCAAAGGATTCTCGGTTAAGGTAGGGGCCCAGAAGAGGTAGGCTGCGGTCCGATCCAGAAGAACCACGCGCAGCTTGTCGTCGATTTTCAGCACACTCATTCCCGCGGACTGGGTGAAACTGACGGTCAGACTGCCTCCCTGTCGCTTGAAGGTCGGCTGAGAGCATTTCGCACACTTCGAGAGGACGGATCCAGACTTGGCACCCTTCACAGCGAACTCTCCAGACTCGCCGGTCGGCACCCAGAGAACAAGGGTCGGCTCGTTGTCAAGGACCGAGTAGGTAAGCACTTCGGCCGTAGAGTACAGCAGAGTCTCCGAGCCGAGGTTAAAGTCCGTGACAATGATCTTGGACTGATGTCCATCGATTCTGATCTTGCCTCCGTTGCGGGGAACGATCAGGTTTCCAGCCGACGTGTTGAGGTGCAGCTTGAAAGCTTCATTTGTGTCCGAGGTGGAGTCCGCGTGCCGCGTCACGTAGAATGCAGCATTGGTCTCCGGGTTCCGAAGTTCGTAGGTAGTGATAACGGAGTTATCGGTGTACTGTGTTCCATTTCCGACCAGGTCCGTCATGGTCAAGTCGCCCGCGCTTCGGGTGAACAGCGACAGCAGCTTGGTCTCGTAATACTTAGAGCCAATCGAACGATCCTCGGAGATGGGTGCGGAGTAGTCATAGCTGGTCGCAGTCACAGGAGTAGCGATCGAACCCCAGTTGGTTCCTCCGTACAGCATGTACAAGCTCATTGCGGTGACCCGCTGCGCGATGTTCCAACGGTAGAAGAGATTGACAAAGTCCGCACCGGTATCGTCACCGCATCCACCTTCGGGGCCAGCCCATGGGTTGTAAGAGCCGCCCTGGAATTCGGGCAGGAATGAGGGCATGTGGGGTTGGAATTCTTGGAAGTAGGTATAGTATTCGACCAGCTGATAGGGAACATAGGCGCCGTTGGTGGAGTCGCACACGCTAGTATCGCATGACCAGCACTAAAAAGGTCAGATTGGTAAAGAAATATATTTCTGAGATGGAGCACTTACGGAAGGGTAGGAATCAACACCAGTTACGTCAACATTGCCTCCAGCATCCGACCAGTCACTGGACCAGGACTTCGCATTCATATTGGGGTCATTGAAGGTCAAGGGAACTGTGATGCCATTGTTGCGTGCGCTTGCCTCGAGAAGCTCCATATAATCAATTGCAGTCTCATTGGGAACCCTCTGGCTCGGGTCGGTAAGCCATTGGTCACCATACTCGTTCTCGATCTGGTAGCAGATTGTGTTGTGGCCATTGGTGACCTGGTAGCGGCTGGTGATCTGAGAGACCTCGTCGAAGTATGGCTTCCAAGCGTCCGTATACCGCGAATCATTGTTCCGCAGGGTTCCGTATTCACCGGAGGTCAACCAGAGGGGGAACCCACCAGCATTAGCTTCCGCGTTGACGTACGGTCCGGGACGGACGATGATGTATAGACCGAGCTCCTTCGCAAGATTGAAGATCGAGGTGATGTTGTGGGCGCCGGTGGAGAAGTCAACTGTGTGGTTGTTCGGGGAATGGTATCCCCAGCTGGTGTAGATGGAGAAACCGGTGAAGCCAGCAGCCTTGATCTTCTCCAGAATGTCCCTCCACAAGCCGGGAACGGGAATGCGCCAGTAGTGAAACTCGCCAGAGAACACAAAGACTCGCTGATCATTCACATGGAAACTGTAATGGTCCCATTGGACGTCCGTGGTCAGTCCGTTGTTGAAGACTTCCCACCCCTCAGCGGTCTGATTCTGAGCAGCGGTCAGCAGACCTGAGTTTGCCAGCAGAAGAGAAATTGGCAAGAGTAATCGCGCCATGGCTCAGACCATGCACCTGTCTGCGCGGGCAAGACAATAGCAAGGCAAGAAATAAAATGTGCTTGGGAGGAAAACATTTTCCTTGAACGGCCGCGACCAGGCGCCCTCAATTTATACCCGATTCCTTCGCCAGGCAGGTAGGAACCCCACGTCACCAGAATTTCCGCATCGGCAACAGGACAGAAGCTACTAGACACCGGAATTGACTTTTGGCGTGGGCATTGACGGAAGACCGAAGGAGAGAGAGAGACAAAAAAAAAAGTCCTCTCGAGCTCAACTGGGTAAAAATCTCAGCTTTGCTGGGGAAACAGGAAAGAGGAGCAAACGACCAAACGACCAAACGGACCCGACATTGTCCACTCAACTCCACTGGCGGAGGCCGGAGACGGTATGTAATTGGGCCCAAGCGAGGACATTTAATATGTGGTTGATTAGGTCGCTCATGCGATGCACTAGAGCCGTTGCGCGTCGACAAACTGGTAAATGAAGAGGCGCAGGAGCTTCTCTGCCGCGTGCTTTGGAGCAAAGAGCCCAAGGCGAGATGAGGGATGTGGGGAAAGGGACCAGGGTCTGAACCATTGCCGGTTTGTCATAGCCACCCAAGTCCGGCGGGGAGACGGCTGTGGGGAAGTCTAGCCTGGGGGTTTTTTCCTCCAGTGACCGTCCACGCCCGGCCTGCGATTTCGCCGTGGACTGACTTATCGAATAAGAGGGGGAGGGGCCGTTCGTTTCCCCTTGATTGAATAATTGTTTATCTTGCCGACCTGGCAAATTGTCTTATGATATGTGGGCCTGCTCTGGAAGGATGAGCCTCGGTTCCGATTTCCTCACCATAGTGAGATTCACTCCCATCGCAATCAATGCAGGTCAAATGACTGACGGCGACGATAGCATCGCGGCAGAAGACTGAGTCCGCCTTCGACCGGATCGATGCCAATGATGGGTTTCACCCTGGGAGCTGGGAGCTAAGAGCGGGTTATACTGGAGGGTTGAAAGGAGGAAGAGAGACTCTGGCATGGAGGCAGCGGTATCTGAGCAAAGGTAGGCGGTGGCTCACTTGACCGCCCTTTTCTCAACTCCAAGCAACAGAGGAATGACAACTACGAGAACCTTTCGAAAGCCTTCCATTCTCAGACCATGATACTGATTCGTTTGTTCCACTGTATCAATCTGATCTTGCTTATTTGGTCAATAATAGCTATTCACTTTTCCGCATCCTACCCAGAGACTCCCCAGCGAGAACAAAGCCCAGACCCACCTGCAAATGACGCCCCCAATATGTACACCAACCAAAACAAAGCATTGAACGGCAAAAGGACAAAATTTGTTATAGACAAGAATAGCAAAGAGCTGCAGCCCAATCCACCATCGCAAGCAAGACACGGGGCTGGAATAGTATACAACTGAGCGTGGGGAAAGTGCGAAAGCAGCCACCAGGTAACCAGCTTCCGCACAGCTTTGGGCGCAGCGTGCGGGGATCCATCGCACCCGAGTCGATCGGGGCGCAATCGCTGGTTCATCCTCGATGGTCTGCGCGGCCGGTCCAGAAATTCAGAGCGGCATGAATTCCGACAAGAGAGAACCGCAAGGAAGAAATTGAGCTGAGATAAGCGATAACCTCTGGTGAAGCCGACTTGGAGGATTTGCGCCATCTAGCTAGTTTCGAATATTCTTTGGAGCGGGACTGAGATAAAAGGCCTTCTCGAAGAAGCACCAATGCTCAAAGTCCCCGAACCTAGGCAGATCGATCCAGAACTTCAAACGGGTTGGAGTCCTTGGCGTCGACCACAGGGGGGGCCTGCAATTCTTCCTTGGTGGTCTTCTTGGCGCCCTTCTTGGAAGGAACAGTAGAGAAGCCCTGGTCGGAGTCAGCATCGCTGGAGACAGCGCGGGCCTTCTGCTTGGCAGTGGTCGCGCGTGTGCGAATGGGCGAATTCTCGACAGCCGACTTCTGCTGAGACTTGCTGTGCGATCGGAGAGCCTGGACGCGGTTGAGGGCCTCATCCTCGGTGCTTTCGCTAGTCTCTCCATTCACCTCGACTGCCTTGCGGATTTCGCGGCTAACGCCCTTCAAGGCATCCAATCCAGCCTTCTCAGCGGCCTGGATGTTGCTGGGCTGGCGAGCACCCGGCTCCTTGCGATACAGATAAGAGCGGACAAAGAAACGGGCGAAGAGGTAAGTCAAAGGAAGAAGGTACACAACGTTGAGCCAGATCGCGAAACCTTGTCCGGTAGTATCCATGCAAGTGACCATGGGACCAACACGGTGGTGTTGCACAGGAGCAGCAGCAGGGGTGTCAGGAACTCCCACGTTCTCGGCAGGGCCTTCCGCACCTGCAGCCCGGAAAGCAAGCTTCTTGATCCAGGGCACCAATCCCTCCTCCGCAGCTTCGGCAGCCACAAACTGGGCAGTCGAAAGGGGCGCCTCGAAAGCACCCTGGCTGGCTGGGAGTGTGTAACTGATGAAGAGATAGGAAGCAGCCATGGCAGAACCAATGACGAACTGAGTAATCTGCATAGTGGTCAAGGACCTCTTGATCACGGTAGGGACACGGATTCGCAGAGCGGTGATGGTATAGTAAGTGTACTGTGCAATACGTCAGTCAGCGCTAGGCGAGCAACGCTGTGAAAACATTTTTGGATGTACGTACCATCAGAGCGTGAATACCGGAATTAACCAAGGTGAAGATCCAGATGGGAGGCGCAACATAGCGAATACCAGCCCACATGCACATCATGGCACCAGCATGGTGGTAAGTCTGCAGCGTGGAGCTCTTCTTACCCTTGGCAAGGATGATCACGGTGTCCAAAACTTCGTAGAACTTGGACAGATAGAAGATCCATCCAAGGAAGGCCAGTCCCTCGTTCCACAGGCGACCAACATCCGTGAAGTCGGGCACGCCCGTCTCAGCCAGCTTGTATTCCGGGTTTCGAATGGTCCACTGCTCGACAGCAGGATCATAGACAGCGGCGTTACCATAACCGCGCGGGCCATTGACTTTGCACAGAGTATCTGCGACGGCTGCGACGTAGTTAGGATCATCGTGACTGGGCCACGAGTTGCGGAAGGCGCGGATCATGCCGGCGAAGGTCCACGCGGAATAGATAGCCAGGAAGACATTGTGGAGGATCACAAAGAGCTTGAAGAGCCTCGTTTGACTGAATCCCCAGGGTTTGTAGCCGCGACTCTTGTTTACCCGGTTCAACAAGATGACAGTGACGGCGTAGACACTAGCGATGGTGATGGGAACGCGCACGTCCAGCAGCTGGTTGTATAATTCGGGAGGGATGTTGAAGGGCTGGTACCAGGTCGGTTCGGAGGTAATAGGCGCAGGCAGCGTAGCAGGAAGCTCACTGGGAGGGAATTGTAGAAGAGAAGAAGGAGGGAGTCCGAACCGGATGACAGCCGGGTTCGACTGGCCGTCGACGGTGATGTCGACCATTGTGACGCAATCGGGAGCGGACAATGGTGTATAGGTATGTATAGAGAGGTATATGATGGTAGTGAGCACAAAGGGAGAAATGGTAGTGCCTAAGTGAACGAAAGGGAGAAATTGAGCAGATAGTTATGCCCTAGTCACGTCCAATGGCACTGATAATGGGGTAAATGGGGAAGCTTTTCTCAACAGTCTACGTCCTTGACCCCAAAAAAGGGAAGGAAGCCGGCTTTGGAAAAAAAAAAAAGTTCTAGTGGAAAACCACACCCGCAATACCGCAACACCGCAATACTAGCACAAACTGCTAGGGCCCCAGGCGCCAATCAATCCGATAAGAGTTCGGATCAAGGATCAATTATTTTGTTATTGCATCAACCCTGTTAGTCCTCGGGATATGCAATATGGGAAGAGAAGAGGAAATTCAAAAAGAGCAATGACGAAGGTTAACCCAAGACAATAAAGAGAAAGGAGATCGTCGTGGGCGCCTGGGAGGAAAGCAGAGGTAATTATCTCTTTTCAACAGGTGAAACTTGCGACAATTCAGAAACAGTCAAGAGGTCAATAATATCCATTATCCAGTCGCTTTGATCAATTCAAACTTCCATTCATCGCAGCTCCGACCTGTCGCCGGACTGAACCAAGCAGGATACCCAGATAAGGACAAATGGGAGCAACGACAAGGTCATTAAAGTGGAGCCATGATGCGTTTTGTTGGGAATTCGGTCGCCCTTCAAAGCCTCGGCCCAACAAAGGCAGGCAGACTTCAATGCGCAATAATTTTTCTGGAGAGGTCCGGTATGCTTGTGATTGTGATTGACGCCGGTATCACACCTTATTGGGGATTCTGGGGGAGGTCCAGCCACTCCCTGGCAAGAAATTGTGGTCGGCAACCAAGGGATGCTTTGTAGGAGTAAGAGTGCTGTAGTTCCAGAAGGGGCTGAGAATGGAAGCTATCTTCATAGTCTTGTGAGAGCCTAAGGCACCTTCCCCGTTCCTGCATAAAAGAATCCTTTTCTCCTCTTCCCTTCAATAAGGAGGAGTGCTTTGCCTGGGTTAACCAACCAACTCAATTAGATAATTCTCTGACCATTTAATGACGCCAATGGTGGCCAACATCCATCCATGGCCTGTATCATGATCCCGCATGTTCACGCTTCCCGCAATCAAGCCATTGACGGATGAACAACAACATAGAGTAACTACCAACTCAAATCGAATGACATCAAGTAGACCTCATCAAGAATTGATTGCGAGCCCCCGTGTTTAGGCAGCCATGTAAGGCGGTAAACAACGGCAATATTCATTCTTCGAATTTGAGTCAGCATGACCCACCGACGTCATTGCCTCTCCTTTACTGGCTATACTCAATCGGATTAGTACGCTTGGGCTACTCCAGCATCTGTCATCCATGTTTCTTCTAGCCTAGAACCTTATATACAGTGGAATGTAGAGAGAACGTTTGATATCCAGCAATCACGACAATCACGATGACATTCGCTGAAGTACATGTGCAGCAGCGCGAGCACATCGCGCATAAACTAAACGGCTAGTGTTACATATAAACATAATAGTCACCGTTCGCTCAGCGGGGTTTGGTGCTAAACGGAACAGGCGGCGGCGCCGAACCCGTGCTATTGACAGGCGTTGATCGCATGCCCGCCTTCTTTGGAGGCGGCGGCGGAGGAGCCTTTCTCTGGCCCAAGGAGTCGATGCTTGACGAGGAACGATGTACAACCGGGTGCGGGGGCACCGGGGGCACCTGAGCACTTGGGGACTTTTGGTCATCGAAGAATTTGTTGACCCGCTGCGAGATTCCGTATCTCTCATTGAGTCCGTTTAGCTTTTGTTTGCCGGCATCGATTCTGTCACCATGTCGCTCGCGAAAGTCATTGAGCGACGCAGAACCACTCCGTGCGTGAGTGGCAGAAACAGGCGATGATTCGTTTGCGTATGTACTCCCTCGTGCTGGTGGAGGAGGTGCTGGGGAGGAGGATGTAGTTCTCAACTGAGAAAAGCGTGACTGGAGCTCATTGATCGGAGCTTGACCAACTGGGCCCGCAGTTGGTGGCGAAGCAGCGCCGGAAGGCCTGCTATCACTCCCGATTCCGAGAGCAGGCACTGAGATACCGGATCGAGAGAGGTTAGAAGTGGCATTCTGATTCAGGTATCCTTCAAGAGGTTTAGTTGTTGATGGCTGTGTGGAATAGGCGGGAGGTGGAGTGGGCGGCTGCGAGGATAGTGTTGAGCTGGCCCGGGACGGAAGTCGAGGTGGAACGCTGGGTTTTGGCTTCGAGCTTGCAGATGTCACAGAGTCCGCCGGAGAGTCCACGCGCCTGACTGGGGGCGGCGGTAGGTTGGCGGTATCTAGTCCTGTCCGGTTCACTCGATATGGTAGGGGAGGTGCTGCTGGCTTCTGAGCCTCGTCATTCCGAGCTTGCTCATCCTCCTGCTGTCGTGCGTGTTGTTGTTGAATCTGATCTTCTGATAAGGGGGCGCCCAGGCCTCTCCGATCAGGTGTGAGTTCGTTCGGGAGCGCTCCGGCGCCGTGGTATTTGATGTGCTTCGGTGGTGGTCCAAAAGAGGCAGGATCCTTCAAGGATGAGAGTGGTACAGCGACATGCTCTTCACGCTCGTCCTTGTCCTTTCCTTTGCCCATCCATCCGGCCTAATAAATGTTGGAGAGTTGGTTAGCACTAAGCTCAACTGCGTCATCGGGAGCAGACACGAACCACTTGATTGATGCCTTTGAAATCATTCCTCCAGCCTTCCTTCTTCCCTTCTCGGCCTTTAGGGTGCCAGCCCTCTTTCATAACCCCTCTGAAGCCGCTCATATCGACTGGTAGATGTAGAACTGATAGTGTCTATGTGAACCTAGGCAGAAGGCACGCCGATCAAATGGCAGCGGTGGTTGATAAGAGCCAGACGGATGCGGTCGGGGGCGGAGCGGAGCCCACCCCACGCCTGTCCGGATTTGGCTAGTCGAAAACCTTCCACCATTTTGAGGTCTGCCACAGTCACGTGCCGGTATACACATCTATTCGGCTTTGCACGAAACGAACAGTGTATAGATATGGTGAATAGAATGCCATGAAACGAGGTATGGAAATGGTCGCTACTCTCGTACAAGAGCTCTCGTTAGATTTATTTCAAGAGGGTTCCAGATTCTGCAGTCACGACAAGCAGGTTCTGGGAAAGCTCATGCCTGGCCTACCACATACTGCACCCTTGCAATGACTGTAAAAGATGTAGGCTGGTCAGAAGTACTCGTGCATCGAGTTAAGTCAGAGGCTACAGGGAACAGAGTCTCAATGATGACGACGATCGATGATTCTTGTTAGTGAGAGGTTATGTCGAATCCAGGGAAGTGCTAGGAAAATATGTTCCGCGTGGGGCTAGCGCCAGCAGAAACCCTCTAACATAAGACCAACTATGGTCAATCGTGATTTTCACTTCCATATTGTAGGGCAGAAGAAACCCAAATTCCCTCTCAAAGCCCCGCAAATGTAACAAGGCTCTATTTGTAATCGTGATGATCAGCCACCAAAGCGGGGTACATTGATATAACTGACCTGTACCTCCCCAGTGAGTAGAGGATGCTCAGTGTAGGCCACGAAAATTATACCGCCAACTGATTATGACGCAGACTAAAGTCCTTTTGACAGGGGCCACTGGATTCATGTACGTCTCATCTTGAAAGGGCGTCGTATGAAATGCTAACGCGATCATTGCAGTGGAGGAACTGTACTGCATCAGTTACTCCATTTGGCCGAGACTCAACCCGCAAAGCTATCCATCACGGCTGTTGTACGTCGTTCAGAGCAAGCAGATCTCTTGGTCAGTAAAAGGGTTCAAACAACCCTTGTGTCTGGTCTTGATGATGCAGACGGACTAGCACGAGCGGCGAGCAGCCATGATATCGTTGTTAATGTTGCGACCGGCTTCCACGTTGCCGCCACCGAGGCACTCATACTGGGTCTCAGCAAGAGACGTGAGCAGGCTGGTCGCGATGTTCACTTCCTTCATGTGAGTAGCTGTGTCCGCTGTTATCCACAATATTCTCCAAGGAAAGCAGATTGACAAAGCAATCTTGGAACTCTTCAGCTCTCGGGAACAACCTGCGTGTCCGTCCCATCTATCACGCCATCCTCATTCGAGTTGCGAACATTTTCCGACCAGGATGATGATATATTCAATTATGAGCAAACGCGTGACTCTCGAGAAGCTTATGCGCAGAGAACCGCCGAAGTTACAGCCATACAGACGAGTGAGAGCTTGGGGGTCAAGGCGTACGTTGTAATGCCCCCACTCGTCTATGGCCGGGGTAGCGGGTGGTTCAAGAAGCAATCACACCAAATCCCCACGCTGATCAGGAATGCAATTGCATCTGGCTACGCAGAACATGTCGATACCGGCGAAGAGCAGCTGGGCCATGTCCATGTAGAGGACCTGGCTCGTCTCTATGTCACATTAGTGGCAAGGATTCTGTCCGGCGAGGAAATCCCCTATGGCCAAAATGGTTACTACTTCGCCAATACTGGGTCTCATAAGTGGCTTGATGTGACAAGCCGGATAGGCAAGGCAGGGTATGACATGGGCGTCTTGAGATCAGCTAGCCCCAGATCGATGAGCCTTGAGGATGCTGCGGAGAAACTCGCCGATGGAGACGTGGGTTATGCGGAAGCGTGCTTTGCTTCCAAGTGAGATTCAACTCCTCAATTATAAACTGAATAAAATCTGACAGAACAACTTAGCTCTAGTACTAGACCCGATAAGGCTTTCGCGGTTGGATGGAAGCCCCTGAGGACCGAGCACGACTGGGAGCACTCCATCAAATCGACCTTTGAGGATATACTGCAGGAACAATAAGGGTCCTGGGTAGTTAGTACTCAGGCCAAAAAGCGCGCCTCGACTCGAGCGAAAGCTCAGGAATCCAGTTGGCGACCGTATTGAAGGCTTCGTGCCGCTGCGCCGCTCGGATCTGGGTCATGCATCCGAAATTTGTTTTAAGTGAATTCGCCAAGCAGTGGGTGATTGTGGATGTAGTCCTTCAGCATGCAAAGCTTATCCATTTGACCCCACTTGTCCATGTTCGACAAGGGGCAGGGGTGCTGGGGGCACTCCCTATCCTCAATGCTAGCACTGGCTTTGCGGCAGGGTTCAGGGCTCGTACACTTGTCGATGCTGGGAAAATCTAGGGGATGTGCAATCTATGACATGATTTGTACATACATGATCAGATATGAATATGACCCGATGAAGAAACTTGTATAATTGCCGAGGTGGAATTGCCGGCGCATGATCGCACAGTACGTTGAGCCGAGACTTTCAACAAACTAGTCATTGAGGATCGCCGTGATCACAGTCCACAGAGAAAAGCGATAGGAGACATCGATGAGTTGAAGGGGTAGCTGCCTGGCGGCGATAACGCGAGGCGGAGATTCAAGGGGTTAAGGCAGGTGGGATACAGTGGGATCTTAAAATGGTCACATATAGGCCTCGACTCAAGCTTTGTGGTGTCCCGGCCATGTTATGAAACGCTCGGGACTACCCAAGTAACGGTCGATCATGATTTGCAGGGAATGGATGAGGGGAGAGAGAGAAGGCAAGTGCCCTCCGATCATTTGTTCTTCCAATAAAAGGGGGGATTAAGCTATGCCTGAGCGAATGAACTTTGCGGCCTCGATGCGGATCATGGGGATCCATCATCCATGGATATATGAAGGTTCCTTAATTTGCCCGGGCTGTCTGTCATAGAAAGAATAGGCAGTCGGTCCGGTCGGGCGCGGGCGTATATGGTGAGGAGGGGGTTTTGGCTGGTTTGTCTTCCCGCTCGGCTTCTGGAAGCCATGCAGCATCGCCAGGCCCTGCCATTCTCATCCGTACTACATTCTACTTTGCTCATCCGATGAACCTCATTCCTCAAGCCAAGAACAACTTACCCTCTTCTGGAATCGATCCTGAGCAAATAGTCATATGACGGGCACGCTCAGCTTTTAGATTATTCTACAGCTCTATGTCCAATTATAACGTCCCTACAACCAACTGCCCGGTCGGGAAAAGAGATCACCCATCGGAAGTACTTCCACTTAGTACTTAGGTTGCTCTCGATCATTACTGAGCACGATTCCATTCGTCGAGTCGAACCATGCTCGAAGTCATTTCCCTGAAGCTCTGACACTGGCTCATGAACAATATATTGTCACTCCCTGCCACACCCGATAGCTTGTCACAAATTGCCGGCAAGTTCGGCGGAGTGCATACGTCAACTGTTCTATCGGTGGCTGGCTTTAGGACTAGATGCCCCGAGTCAATTCGTTGGCCCAGAGAACAATCACACCGCTTGATACTTATCAACATCTATTAAGCACCATCAAAGCTCTGTTTGGGAATCTCTCCGTGGCTAGCGGGTCTCTTACGACCCTGTCTCATATGGCAGAAAACATGCTTGATCGAATAGCGCACGGATTATCGTACTGCTTGGATATCTGTCCTCAGGCCACCGATTTTCCCACGTGCCAAAGGTAGAATTTGAGTGAGAAAACGTGGGATTCTTGGGGGCGCGAGGATCGCACAGTTCCAACCCTGCAAGGATGCATCTACAGGGAGAGCTCTTGCGTTACCGGGGGAGGTTGAAGTGCATGTAAGAACTAAGCTGGGGCCGGAGGGCTATGTTTGGCGTCCTCTCGGACAGACCGAACTGCTGCACTGACTTCGTCTTTCAAAGTGCGTCGAAGGGATATGAAGCAGATACTTTAAAAAATCTTAACGAAAATATCGGGGCTTCTCCTTTCTTCTACTGAGTCAGTTCGGAGCACAGTGGATGGAGAACAATTAATCTCTGGCCGTTAGTGCGCTGTTCCGCGCCAAAACACGTACTCCGGCCTGTTTCCCGCGAGACACTTGAAAAGTGACCGACCGGGTAGAATCTTCCTGTCAAAGCGCCCCCACCCGCTTTCGATCATGCTAAGAACCAGAGGACTGCCTTTGGCCCCCCATGATGAGTATAGCATCCGCACAATGGAAGCTCACAGGCTGGATCGCTTGTGCGTATTCTAGAATGTCTACCTTGCAGAGGATCGGAGAAGCAATTCAGCCCCAGGGTTACTGTAATATTGCATCATGGGTTAGGGCTAGGCTCACCCACTATGCTTTGGGCCATGTGGTTCGGTCTCTATATTAACGGCCAGTTCACCTGGCCCCTGATCGATGGCCCAAGGAACAAAAGCTAGTCGGACCCCCGGATTGTCCCACTGTCCTCTTCAACTTGAGCATTGCTCGTCCCACGATGCTTGTGGGCATGCTCCATCGATAAAGGATCTGGATATGTCGGACCTCGTCGGTCTACCGCCAACAGGCACCGACCTCACAGCCAACAATGAATCCAAAAATGACGCTATCGTCGCGACAATGTACACTTTGGCTTGCATCACAATCAGTGTCCGGTTGTTCTCTCGGATCAAGGTGCAGCAGGCTCGCATCGGCTTGGATGATTGGCTGATCGTCGCAGCGCTGGTACAATCCCAATGTTTTTTCTACTTACTTGACCTCCACTGATGACTTGACATAGCTCTCTGGAACGGCAAATATGATTAGTGCTGTAGTGGGCTAGTGACTTCATGTCTTCTCATGTGATCAAATGCTAACTATACGTAGGAGGCAAATACGGCGTCGGCAAGCACATCTGGGTAGTGAACATGGACGATATCATCGCCATGGTGAAGGTAAGCAGTTCCTCCTGCCGTATAAATGAAACAAAGGGCTGACTTGGAAACATCACTTAGGTTCTGTTCGCCAATGTCCTCCTGTACGTGACCACCGTCACGCTCATCAAACTCTCGATTATTCTGTCCTACCGGCGCATCTTCGGCATGAGGTGGACAATGTGGGCTTGTATAGTCCTAGCTCTGAGTTACTGGGCCGGCTGTACCATTGCGTTTCTGGCAGCCTGCCAACCTGTCTCTTACTACTGGACCAAATACCTGGACCCGGAAGGGGGCAAAGAGAGATACAATCTATACGCATTCTACATTGGCCACGCAGTCGCAAACATGGTCGGGGATATAATCATCTTGCTGGTGCCTGTTCCTCTGGTCTGGAGACTTCAGCTGCGGCGATCGCAGAAGATCCAGATCTTAAGCATCTTCCTCCTAGGCGGATTGTAAGTCTTTGCTTCTCCCACTGCCATGCCTTTCGACAGAGTGTAACTGACCGTTTACCATCTGACAGCGTCTGTGTGGCGAGCGCGATCCGGATCTACTACTTCACATTCGTCAACAGCGTCGATGTGACCTGGATTCTGGGCGATGTCTTCATCTGGTCGAGCATTGAGCCCTCCATCGGCATTTTCTGCGCTTGTCTTCCCGTTCTACAACCACTCTTCCGAACCATCCTTAATCGCATGCTGGGCACACCTGCTCCCGTCAAGCCCAAGCCACGCAGAACTGGCCCACCTAAAGCCGTCCGGTACGCGCCCAACATCCTCAGCAAGATCCAAGGTGGAGATGAGAGGATCGCTCGTCGCGACGAGGAAGCCATGCTAACGACGACATCTGCGCATTTTGAGCTCGACAGTATAGGGAAAGGCCGCCATATCGATGAGGAGTCCGGCCCTATGGATCTTCTGTCTATTACGATACAAAAGGAGTTTCATGTCCGGGAAGAGCATCGATAAGGCTGGAATGATGACCAAAACGCAATTCTAGAGAGGGAGATGCCAAGTACTTGGTTAAGAACCCGTTGTTATTCTCGTTGAGTATTTACTGTGCATAATTTTTACTTTTGCACAGGGCTGGCGTTTTCTTTTGCGGCATCGGAGTATGTGTGGACAGCGGAGGTTCGGTCTGTGAAGCTCTCATTCAGTTAGACATGTACAAAAACAATCATAACTTAATTTTTTTTTTCGAGGACGCGATTCTCACATTCACTTGCAAACAGGTAGTTCTCTTTTCATTCTATTTTGATGTTTTATTACTCAGTAATCGGGAGTGAGCTGACAGTTTGACAAGGAACAGAGTCTCACCAAAAGGAAGAAGCAACAAGGGACCTAGTAGTATCTGCAGGTTGTCTGCATATCGGCCCGAAATACGATTCGGCTTTGAGGGTCTCCGACTGGGTTCGGCATGCTGACATGCACGTTTCCTGTGGGGTCTATGCAAGTCAACTGCCACGAGGTGAATCCTCGTACTTTCGCATACTATACCCAATTTGGCCGTGTTTATCCCATTAGCGAACAGTCATTACATACATAGTAGGGCGAAACATAGATGTAGTGAGCTTAACACACCTTTCTTGTCCATTTCATCTTCCTGTCAGTTTCTCCTGGTGTTTTGGACTTCATCTGTGCATCTCTTCTCACCTGTCTCCCTTACCATCTACCATCATATTCCCAGTGAAGCTACAGACAGTCAATCTTCGCCGCATCAAACCACTTCCATATCACTTTCCTTTTCCCCCAGCCCTGTTTTCTTCTCTCGAGTCTTTCCAAAAAGGTCAAGCCCGAGGATATCGCCTTCATCTCACCCAATCCTCCCAACAAGCAGAGTTATCCCTCACTATAGATCGGAACATCTCCTCAGCCCTCAGCCCTCAGCCCTCAGCCCTCAGCCCTCAGCCCTCATCTTTCCCCCACTCCCAAGGCATCCAAAAGCCACTCTTCCGCCAACTCGAACCACAAGTAGCCATGGACCCCCCCGGCCAAGCGTCGCTCGTCGAAATAGCCCGTAAGTGTCGGAGGGCGCTGAACAGATTGGCCGCTCGCTTCGCAGATCGCGCCCCACACGCCTTGCATGTCCACCGGGTGCAGTTCGCGGCCTGGCTGGAGCACTGGTGCGTGTTCGAGACCGACCGGGTGGACACGACGTTGGACTACCAAGTGCGCAATAAGCTCGAGGCGCAAAGTGAGCTGTACAGCGGATTGCGGTTGATGCTGTTGAAGATTTCGTCTTGTGAGTCTCACCCCAACCTTGACCTGAAGGTCTCATATGTGAAAAGTTTCGAGAGATAGGAAGGAGGGATGTGCTAATTACGGCATGGACTCAGATCGGTTAAAGTTGAGGAAGGCTTTGAAAGTCGTTGAGACTGTTGAGGCTCTGGAGGCTGCTGTTGTTGTTGGTGCTGCCGTCGCTGCTATGAGAGTAGATGAGGGAGATGGTAATAGTGGTAGTGGCAGTGGCAGCAGCGGTGATAGCAGCGGTGCAACTGGCTGGTATTCTTCCGATCCATCAGAGGCAGCCGACCTGGACGCCGAATTCGCTGAAGCGCCGCGTCACAGGGACTGCGAGGACCCGTTCATCAACCTCCTGAAGTTCTGCCGCTACGACCTGTGGCATGCGATCCGGACGCTGGACCAGAACACAACTCTCTTCGCCCAGTCCAGCATCTATGCGCCGAGTGACCTGCTGGTCCACCACCCCAACTACATTGTCTGCGACGAATGGGACCGGGACGTCACCGAAAGGTTCGAGGCGATGGTCTGCCGCGCCCTCCGCTACCGCTGCAAGGTCCATAACAAGGTGCTCCAGGCCCGACTGGGGAAGATGGTCTCCGATCGTCGCAGGGCGTTGAACTATCACAGTCGCTCCCAGGATGACTCCCCCATGCACATCCCCAGGCAGAACCTGAGCCCTGTCACCTTCGTGTTGGCCATGCGGGACGCAGCGCAGGAAGAGCACCCTCCTCCTCCCCCTCTCGCCCCGGGCCAGGAACAGTTCGAGTGTCCGTACTGCCGCTTCAAGCTGCCAGCAGCTCGATACGCCTCGTATGATGCATGGAGGTGAGTTTCTTTTCCCCCATCGCCCCTTCTTCTCCCCTTCTTCTCCCCGCCCCCCTCCCCGAAATCCATCTTACCTTGCTAAACACCCCGAACCCCCTCCCCCAAAAAAAGAAAACACGTCCTCACCGACCTCGAGCCCTACATATGCATCTTCGACGCCTGCACCGAGCAATCCAACACCTTCCGCACCCCGCAGCAATGGCTCTACCACATGGAAGTCCACCACTCATCGACCTGGATCTGCCGCGTGCCCCGCTGCCGCAACCGCACCTTTTACCGGCAAATCGCCTTCGAACAGCACGGGATCAACGCCCACGGCTACACCTCCGAATCCCTACAAACCATCTGCCACGAGTCCCGCCGCCCCTACCCAGCCACCTTCCACCGCTGCCCCTTCTGCGGCCCGCGGCCCGACCAAGACCCCCCACGCGACGACGACGCCTACCTCGGCAACGCGGCCGCCCACCACGCCGCCCACCGGCTGTACCACCACGTCGCCCGCCACCTGGAGGAGTTCGCCCTCATGGCCATCCCTTACGCCCCGAGTGAGCCTGTCGTCTACCCTACACCTCCCGCCGGCGGTGGTGGTGGTGGTGGTAGAGGTGGCAGATACAGCCGCCACATCCTGCCCATCCCGCGGGTGGAGGACCACGGCAACTGGGAGTGGATCTTCGATGAGAACCTCCCCGCGTACATGTACCGCCGCGACGTGTATCCAGGCTCGTCGCGGTCGTCGGTGTCGGCGGCGTCGACGCCGTATTATCGGCCCTCGACGCCCGTGGACGGCCCGGATATCTCGGAGTTGGTGGATGTGGTGGAGAGTGAGGATGCGGATGTGTCGATCTATGAGGATGCGGAGTTGTTTGAGGGGGACGAGGATGGGGTTTTGGAGGGGTTTGATGAGTTTCTTGCTGGGGTTGCGGGGCCACGTGGGTTGACTGGAGGGGACGGGGAGAGTTGAGGAGATGGGGTGTTGAGAGAGAGAGAGAGAGAGAGAGAGAGAGAGAGAGAGAGGAGTTTTTTCTGAGTGGGTGATTGGCTTTTGAGGAACTGGAGATTTGAGGGAAGATGGTGGTGGTTGGCTTGGCAAGTGTAAATGATCCAAAAACCCATGTAAGGAGTACATACTCGTTTTGTCTGCAGTTTTCGATTTGATGCTGTTTGCTGATTAGTTTGAATTCAACCTGATCTATTCGCTGCAGCGTCTTGAGGGAGACCGTAGCCTGTGAACGGGTTACGCTGTACACATAGCTCTAAGACGCGAAGCACTGAGAAAAAAAAATCATGGATGATATGGAATCTAACTCTAAAACCACAAGAATAATCTATGAACGCGATATGCAACTTAAACAAATTTCACAATATGTCGCAGTAGGTATATGCAGGAGACAACACGGCCGTCCCTGGACCCCCGTCATGTAAATGCAATCTCAAGCCGCACCAAGTACCGAAACAACCCCCTCGATCTCACCCGCAATCTCCGTCAACAGACTATGCACCTCTTCTTCATCCAGAATGCGCCCCTCGACCCGCACGCCAAACCCAATCGAGTCAGTCTTGGAATCAGGGCCAATATCAATAAAAACATTCTCGTCAGGAAGGAAGGACGTGTCCAAAGCCGCCACCGACGTTGCCGTCCCGGCCAGCGGCGCCGATGGGATAAAGTCCGTCGGGACGCCGATCTGCAACGGCAAGAACAGCTCGCCGCTCTCGTCTGTGTCCGCATCCGGCGCGGTGTCATTGGCGGACGGGAGAGCGGTCTGCATCCAGAGCAGGTTCACCCAGGTGTTGAATAGATGGCCGCCGGTTTGTTGGGTGCTGGACCACGAGAGCACGTCTCGGAGCGAGCTCTGCTCGTACGGCACACGCTCTGCGAGGGCCGACTGGATGGCTCGGGCCTGCTCGGAAAGAGCATCAGCCGGATAGGCATCCTCGCCCGGCGCGACCTCGGGAGCACGGAATGGATTCACATTGAGACATGGGCCGGATAATTTGTCGATGTTGTCGAAGGACGCAGAACGGCCAGTCTGGTAAAGACCCATCGCAGGGGACGACACCCCGGTAAGTCGAGCGATGCTGCGAGAAACCGCGAGGAGAACCACCGTCTGCAGGCTGATGCCTGCTGCCCGACAGGTGCTCTCCAATTTCGACAAGCCCTTGACCTTTTCCCAGGCACCGACGAATAGCTGCTCGGGCACCTCGTCTCCGCTGCTGTGGGCTTTCTTGATCAGAGTAGGGGTGGCTGACCCCACAGTTGACGACCAGTATTGCTTTTCATCGAGCTCACGGAGAGAGCCAAGCGAGAAATCCACGAAAGCCGGGAAGTCAGGGTTGCTGTCGAGCTCCTGACCACGGTAAAGCTGGGCAAGCTCAGTCACAAACATTGGCATGGTCCACGCATCGTACGCAGCGTGGTTGATCAGCACGAGGATACCATCACGATCACTGGCTTTCAAGAGCTGCAGACGAACAGGAGGCGTGGACAAGGAGGACGGAAGCAGCGCCTCTTCCCTGGCCTGAACCTTGGCAGCTTCCGTGATAGGGCAGGAATATTCAATGACCTTGAACTTGCTTGTGTCACGCATCGCTTGCTTCAGGACAACTTGTACGGCGTTTGTGGCAGAGGTCGCTGCAAAGCAGGTCCGCAGTATGGGATGTCTCTGCTGCAGTTGAAACCAAGCCTCCTCGAGCCGTGCGGCATCAACACGCTCGGAGCAAAAGTACGGCCAGGCAGGTTCAAACAACTTTCTTCCGGACTTGAGCCAGCTGGCAAGGTGATAGTACTGTCCACCAAGGCACGGGAGAATCGCTTCGACCGAATTCTTCTCCAAACTCAGTTGCTGGAGGGCAGCTTTCTCGACCTGCTCGTAGTTCTCGATGAGGGAGCCCCGTGACTGCGCGCGATCCTCAGAGACAGGCTGAATTCGTTGACTGATACCTCGGAGAGTGTTTCCTTGCAGTATGTCGGCGACACCAGTTCTAAGCCCATTTGCGCGACAGAGAGAGGCGATGCGAATGGCTGACAGGGAGTCCAACCCAATGCTGAAAATGCTAGTGTTTGGTTTAATATTTTCCACATCAACACCAGCCACCTCTGCAAGTATGGAGTGGACTATGTCCTCATGCACAGGCTTAGCGGAATCTTCGACCTCATCATCCCGCGACTCATCCCGAGACAATTTCATGGGGAGATCACCAAGGCCCTCGGGCACAATTGTCGCACACCTCGTTGGGTGTTCGACGATATCGCTGAAGATTGCAGCATACTCATCCAGGAGCTTGTCAAGCGCATTCTGGCTGAAATTTTTTCCACTGCAGGCAGCATTGACCACAAGGCCATGGCTTGCATGATCCACCTCGATGTTCAGTTTGTACTCAGCCTGCGCGGTGTAGTCGTCAACCTCATACGGGGTCCAGATCGTCTGCTCACTGATAACACTGCCGGTAAAGTCTGCACTCTTCTGGAAGACAAAAAGAGTATCAAACAACGATGCCGAGGTAAGAGCATTGGAACGTCTGAGCGAGTTTTGCACCGTCCGCAAGGGCGCATTCTGGTGCATCTGTGCATCAGTTGTCATTTGTTGCAGGCGAAGAGCCATTGCCTTGTTGCTTAGGAACTTTGGCTCGAAACTGACTCTCTGGGCTACAGTGTTGAAGAGCGGTCCCAGGGTCTTCTCAGCTTCTGCGACTGACAGCGACCGCCCCGCCAGGACTTGTCCAAATACCACATCGCGCTTTCCCATAAGATGAGCCAGCAATTTGGCATATGCCAAGAGAGACACGCTTTGAACTGTGACCTCCATTGCTTTACAAGCCTTAATTACTGTAGACAAATCGACATCCAATAGTCGCTCGGAAGTGTACACACACTCGGCAGATTCAGAGGTAGGAAGCAGAGGAAGTTCAGAGATCTCATATCCCTGTAATCTTTGAGTCCAGAACTTGGACGACTCGTCTTGTCCTTTCAGAATATGCTTCACTGTTTCCGAGAAGTTCGATCTCTCCGGGGCCGGATCACCATTGTAAATCATCGCCAAATCTTCGAAGAAGAACGGGATAGAAGCACCATCATAGAGCGCATGGTGCAAGACAATCACAAGGACCCTCCCCTCCGGTTGGCTGACCAAGAAAATCTTGAGAGGAGGAGTTTCAAAGCTAGATTCTTCCCGATAAGAGTACATAGCCGCAATCTCTGACAGGACGTTCGCGTCAGAGGGCAGGGTAATCTCTGCCCATTCAAGTGGTGGTTTGCTATGGACAGCACCAATCCAGGAAGTTCCGAGCTCTTTAAACTGGTGGAATGAGGTGCGCAGGATATCATTTCGCTCAATGACCTGGACCAGAGCCTCTTTGAGACATGTGATGTCAACGGAATCGGCAAGCCTGACGGGATGGGGGTAGACATAGACCTGCCCGTCGGTGGCGAGGGTTTGAGTGAGCATTCCCGACTGCAAAGGCGTAGTCTCGAACATCGTAGTGATAGAATCCTCCTTGCCCAGAAGGCGGGCGTATTGACCGTAGACTGCAACATCAATCTTGTCACCTTCAACTCTTTCTGAGTCCTGATCTGGGACCCCACTGCTGGTAACGTCATCGATGTACTTGGCAAGTGCGCCTATGCAGGAATAGCGCATCACGTCGGACGAAGAGACGCTCAATCCCACATCGCGAAGTCTGCGGGAGAATTGGATCGCCGTGACCGAGTCGATACCTAGACTCAGGAACGATGCACCCTTCGTGATGTCCCCTATGGCCAGTCCACAGAAGTCCGCAGTGTGCTCTCGAATCTGGGTTTCCATGGAGGACCAGTTGGAGTTGTCCCATGCAACAATGGGAGACTGTGTGCCCGGTGTGGGGGGCCGGGACAAGTTAAAATTGGCCAAAGAAAGAGCCTCGCCAGACACCACACTCGAGATCACGGCCTCCATCTTCTCCAAAAATACCTCCGCATCATAGGGAGATCCAAATGACGACGAGAAGTTGCAGTGCAGTTGGATCGTGTCCGTTGCATGGTTCGCCTCGACTTCAACCGCAAAAGGGTATTCTGCAGGCATGTGGCTATCTAACTCCTGCCACAAGCAGTGTTTGGGGGGAGGTGTAGTGCGGATGTATGAGAAAAGGCAGTCAAACAGCGGTGCATCGGCTTCAATCCATCGCTGAATGTGTCTCAGGGGAGTGTGTTGGAATTCTAGAGATCGGATTGTAGACTTTTGCACATGTTCGATCACCTCGTCAACGGTTTCTAGTTCGGTAACATTAAGACGGCCTGGGACGGTGGTGATGCACGGTAGTAGAACGGACGATGCGCCTGGTACAGACACGGCTCTGCCTGATAGCACCAAACCGTATATCACATCGGGAGCTCCAACAGTATCCGCCAAAAGGAGCGCGAATACTGCTTGGACTAGAGATGGCACGGTGGTATGGAGGGCTGCGGAGCACCGCTCCAGTTCGCTAAGACTGTTGTGGAGCTTCCTGCTTCGGGAAGCAGAATCCTCCATGGCATCGGTATCTCTTCGGAAAGTTGTAGGGCGATAGCCCGCCAGAAAAGAAACCCAATGCTCTTTTGTTTTGTCCAGATTCTGGGTGTATACATGCTCGATGAGTTCTGACGGTGAGCCTCTCTGGGCCACTTCATCGCCTGCATACCGAGCTGCAACATCCTCCATCAACATGAAGAAGGACTCGCCGTCGTAAAGTGCATGGTGAATATCGATGAACAATGCAAGAGGCTCATTAGTACCGGAGGACTTTGCAACTGAAAATCGTACAGGTGGAGACCTAATCATATTTGAGACTATTTCTCGAGAGATCTGGTCATGATTGTCCTGATGTCTCTTCATGCATTCGTCCAAGTTTTCGTACTCTTCTTCCACCCAGCAGATATGATGGGCATCAGCTGCAAGTATCACCTGCACTATCTGCTTGTCGAAGGGAGCAAAAGCAGTTCTCAATATCTCATTGTCATTGGCGACCGTTTGCCACGCAGTCTTTAGCATATCCAGATCAACAGATTGCTCAAGTTTCAGAATGATGTGATTGACGTAAAGGTGGCGGCCTTCAACATTCAATGATCGCGCAACTAGGCCTTCTTGGAGGGGCAAGCAAGGTCGAACAGCAGCCACGCGAGCTGGATCAATATCTGCAACAGGATGCTGCCTATACTCAGACTCGACTTGAGCAAATCGCCGACGAACAGTCGAGATGGCTGTCTCTGTCGCCGACGAAGAACGCCTAGGCAAACGTGCAAGTTGCTCGACGAAAGGGTTGCTCATGACAAGAGCCACTGTAGCCTGATAGCCAATTCCCCTGAGCTTGATTGAGAGACCAATGGCGCTGAGACTATCCAAACCGATCTCAAAAATGTTTGTCAGTGGTCCGATTGATGTTGGATCTGCCGCACCAAGTTCGCAGAGTTCTTTCACCACAGCCTGCTCATCGGCAGATAAAGACCGGTTACCAATGGTGCCGTCTTTGCTTGAGGCATTGTTACCTTGCAAAACAATGGTAAGGGGGAGGTCGGAGAAAAGAGCAGCCAATTCCTTGATGTTCGCTTTCCCGGACAAAGGTGCCAGCGGAATGTAAGTGATGGGAAGAATAAGCTCAGGCACCATGTAATTCGGTAGCTTTCTCTTGCACGCATCCTGCAGCTCTTTACCGAGCGTGGCGAATTCCGAGAACAGGAATGCGACATTTGCGTCTTGCCCACTTTTGTGAGCGTTGGATCGCGCGACAAAGGAGATTAGCTGCTGCTTTGAGAGGCCAGGGTGTTTTGCGACCGTCGTGACAACACTGATGTCAAGGCTACAAGAGGAGCGAATAACCTCGGAGACCTCTCCAAGCTCTAGTCGCTGGCCACGAATCTTGGTCTGGTCATCGCCGCGGCCAAGGTACTCGACCGAGTCATCTGGCATCAAGCGTCCAATATCGCCAGTACGATACATCTTCTCCCCGTCTGGCCCGGTTACAAACCCAGTTGCATCAGGCCTGTTGAGATAGCCTTTCGCAACAAGGTCACCCGTGAAACAGAGTTCTCCTGTCTGGCCTCTGAGAGCGTATGTGAGTGTGCCAGGCATGAAGACGTGACCAACACAAGCACTTAGTGGAGGCCCAATGTTACGCAGATTCGTCTCTTTGCCCACTGGAGCGAAAGTGCAGCCGATTGTTGCCTCGGTAGGACCGTATGCATTCACAAGAGCAAATCCTGGTGCCGAAGCCCATGTATCCAAAACTTTCTGTGATATCTTTTCGCCGCCAACAGTCATGTACTTCAGACTGGGGCATTGCGCAGGGACGATATTCGACTGATCCACCAAGGATGGAACAAGGCTGGCGTGCGTGATCTCCCATTTGGAGATCGTCAACCCGAGATCATTAAGAATCATAGCTCTAGGAGCTGTCGCGGTCGCCATGCCATGTCTCCATGGGAAGAACATCTCCAGAAGGTGAGGATCAAATGCACGGCTGGCTTGAGCGAGGTATCTGCCAGTTCCCGCAAGCTCCAAAGTGACTGGGGCACGTCGGCAGGTGAATTCAGAAAAGGACTCGATGAATGACGAAAGATTGCCTCTGGTCACCATGACGCCTTTGGGTTTGCCTGTCGACCCAGAGGTATACAGCAGGTAGGCTAGATCATCTGGTTCAGACATGTAGTCCTTGTCCTCGGTTTCCATCGCTCTCAGTGACTCAGAGAACTGAGTATCATCAAAGCACGTTATCTGGCAGGTCTCCGGCACATTTCCGAAGGACGCAGCAAATGGTTTCTCGGTGAAGACGAGCGGGCAATTGCCATCCTCGATCAAGAAAGCTTTTCGATCAGCCGGGAGACCGTCGTCGATCGGGAGATAAGTATTTCCCGACTTGAAGATGCCAATGATGATAGGATACGAGATCAAATCTCGCTCGGAGCAAACCGCGATCATTCTGTTCTTGTGACCTAGTGAGGCGATGTAGGCAGCCACTCGATTCGCCTCGGCATTCAATGTACCATAGGTCATTGTCTCCTTCTTGATCCCGGACTCTGCTATGCTACTGGCAACCTCAACGGCAATCAACTCAGGACTTCGCGCAGCATATACCTCGAGCCAATGCGTTGGACTTAGCCGCACTGAGTTTGCCACTTCTTCACTAACTGGCTGGTCCGAAATCGACCGCAGACTTTTGGGAAGATGGTTGACCAGACTTCCGAAAGACTCGTCAATCGATGAGAGCATTGAACTCACCAATCCATCAACTTGGCGGACAAAGACCGACAGCTGGGCTCGTGACATTATCCTGCTGTCTGAAGAGGCTTCTATATGTATCGTACCGTTGGAGTGCTGGAAAACATTGAACGCCATGGGGTGTTCGACGTGTAGGCCCACCTCATCATTCAATTCATGCCAGATGCTTGGCTCTATGTGCTCAATAGAGTCATCGGTGGCAATGTGGAAATTGAATACCGCAGGGTATAGCGCCTCGCCTCTCTGGCGGTTCAACAACTTTCGAACCTCGCGAGCATGAATATGACGGTACTTCCAGGATTGGACAGAGACTTGATGCTGGTTGACAAGTATCTCCCGAACGCTTCCGTTGGGGTGGAATGGAACGGGTACGACGGATATCAAGGGACCAATGCTGTTCTCAAGGTCGGGGTGTAGAACACGATCAGAGAGCGTCTCAGCGAACACGGCTGCTGGAACTCCAAGGTAACTTAATGATACATAACACCACGCTGCGCGAATGATAGATGCGATTGACGACAGTCCCAATTCTACTGCAGTTGTCTGCAACTTGGCGCTCGGCTCGGTCAAGGGAAGGCCTTCTGAGATCAACTCGTACACTGGGACTTCGCCCGGTTGCATTCTCTTGCCAGTAAGATCCGGCCAAACAGGAGCATCTTGGTCAGAAAAGTTCTTCAGCTGCGATTCCCAGAACTGGTTAGTCTTCTTGATCCTCTTGTCGGTTGGAAGGATGAGTGCGAAGGCATCAACAAGCTGTACCCGCAAGGGCGGTTTGTGAGTATAAGCACATCGCACGTCATCTAACATGAGACCAAGTGAAGGCTCGTCATGTATAGAGTGATGGACTGTGAACATCATAATACGTTCGGCGCCGGTATCAAATATGGTGACAGCCCACGGTGGATGTCTGAAGTAGGCCTTCTGATGCGTGGACATGATATCATGCAATCTTTTGTCACGAAGCTCCGCCATATCAGATTCAGGGCATTGCAGAACCTTCCAGTTGAGGTCTGGAAGTTGGTAGACAACCTGCAATATGGATGAATCACGGTTATCGGCCGTACTGGAGCCTGAGTTTCCAATTTCAGCGACAGGAATAAATCCAGTCCTCAAAGCTTCGGTGCGTTGGCATGTAGCGAGCCAAGCTTGCTTCAACCTTGTAAAGTCCACCATGTCGTCCAAGAGAAAGAAGTGATTGCTCCAATACATGGAGTAAGTGCCCATTGTCTCACTAAGCAAACTTTCCTGTAATGGAGATGCTTTGAGGATCCTAAAGCTGTCTCCAATATGATTCGCAGCGGCACTATGCCATGTTTCATTGAAATCGCTCACGTCAAACGATTCAGAGAATTCGACTGGAGTAGCTTGACTTGCGTCAGAAACTAGCAGCATCAAATCCTGGACAGTCACGCAATTGAGAACGTCAACGACCGAAATTTGATGGCCGGCTTCTTTCAGTCTAGAGGTCACCCGAATTGCGCGAATCGAATCGATGCCGAGGCTACCGAGCCGGCTGGACTTGGAGACAAGTGAGGTTGAAATGCCGGCCAATGAAGAAATTGTCTCAACTATGTGGGCAGCAACGGATGCGTCAACGGAATCGTCGACAGTACCCAGCGAGCCATTGGCCAAGCTTGTTTTAGATTCCCAGCCATCGATGTCAACCGATGCATAGGCAGCTTGTAGTGCCCTGCGATCAGTCTTGGCTGAAGGAGTTTTCGGAATATTAGACACCACAAGGAAGACAGAAGGTATCATATGATCGGGCAGAAAACGCAGAGCTTGTTCGCTGGCAGCTCGAGCTATTTCGACAGCAGATTGTCCCGATAATACCGTTTGATTCTGCTCATCAATGGCTGCAGCTTTCGGCGCGGAGAGAAAGGCGACCACAACACTATTTGGCCTGTCCGGACGACTGAGAACAAGGGTCTCAACGCTCTCAACAAGTTCATGACATTCTCGCAGGGAGAAGCTTATCTCACTCAGCTCCACCCGAATACCGCCCAGCTTGACTAGATCATCGACCCGGTTGATGTACTCAAGAGAGCCATCGGCGAGCATTCGAACGAGGTCACCAGTATAGTAGACGATTTGTTGAGCTTCTTCATTCCATACGTACTTCGCTTTCGTGACATCGTCCTGATTCAGATAGCCAGGCGAGAGCTGTGGACCACCAAGTGCCAGCTCTCCGATGGCATTCTTCATGACCAGGCGCTGACCCTTGGTCACGAAGACCGAGACAGTCTCCATGGGCCAACCAATGTTCGCACTTTTGACATTCTTATGTTCGTTGCCGAACTCTCTGATGGTCGAAACGACTGTAACCTCGGCTGGTCCGTATGTGTTAAAAGCCCGCATATTGGTACCCCAGTCATCAGCCACGGACTGTGTCAGCTTTTCGCCAATCATGGTAATGACCTGTAATGTCTCACAGCTCTTCCGAGGTACTCCAGCTGAGAAAGCAGGGGTCAGATGCGCATGCGTTGCTTTGGTAACATTGGCGAGCCTTGAAAACGAGCCAAGCATGATATCTCTAGTAGCAGAAATGAGAACGCCACCAATACCCCAGGTATAAAAGATATCCTGAATTGATACATCGAAAGTGTAAGACGAAAATTGCAAGCATCTTACACCCCCCGGCACATCCGTAGGGATATCTTTCTGAAGCGTTCTCATACTAGACACAGCAGACGAGTGTTTGATCGGCACACCTTTGGGTGCGCCTGTTGTTCCACTGGTCCAGATCAAATACGCCATATCGTTGGAGTTGGCTGGAGATCTGACAGTGGTGGAATTTGCTCCATTCGTTTCAGCTGATGTCTCATCAGTGAATCTATTCACATTTATGATCTGTACCCCGGCAGGAATCGAGCCGTCTGGCTGGGGACCATCGAGGTCAGAAACCAGTAAAATGCCTGATGAAGTTCGGGCGATCAAGTCGTGACGGCGCTGTGCGGGAGACATAGTGTCGATTGGACACCAGGCGCCTCCAGCCTTGAGAATACCGAGGATCGCAACATACATGGCAGGGCTCTTCTCGATGCAGATAGGGATCGGACGGTTGTTGAGCTCACCACTGATCCGGGTAAGATGCGCTGCAAGTCTTTGGGCTATGTCGTTGAGCTTCCCGTAAGACCAGGTGATATTCCGCACGTCATTTTCATCATCCAGATTATGCTTGAAAATCAAAGCGGGATCTTCAGGGTGTGATTTTGCGTGGCACTCGAACTGCGACTGTAGGAGAGATCCTTTTTCTGCCTCCTCGATAATCTTAGATTGCGGATTGAAGCATGATTTCGAGTTACGATTGGTCTTCACCAGGCTTTCGAGAAATCTCCCTTCTGGCTCATTGAGGATGAATTCGACGATGTCAGACATCTGTCCTAGCATCATCTTTGCCGAACTCAGATCAAGCTTGGACTCATCGAAACTGGCACGGAATGTCAAGGAGGAGTCGGAACACGGCCACACCTCAATCATAACTGCAAAGTCATTCGCCATGGGCGGGTGATGGATTGAGCTCCAGATACCACTTGCATTGGAGCCTGCGCTGAAATCTTGATACGCTATCAGTGTATCATATGGAAGCCTTCCTTCCGCCGTAAAGAGCGATCCCAAGCCAGGTTGCAGATGAGACAGAGCGCCTGCATTGAGCTTTGTTAGGCATTGGGTGATGGCGCGATTTGTGCAGGTGTCAGCTGAATTGGTCTGCGAATTCTCAAGAGTGAGTCTGATCGGAACAGTGGTGAATGTCGGGCCAATGCAGGTTTCCGAGACAACGTCAAGTCGGCCTGAGATAACGCTGCCCATCACAACATCCCAATCAGGCGTACCACTGTAAGCTAACAAGATTGATCCCCAGGCAGCCTGAAGTACGGAAAGAGGACTTGATCCAATAACTTTAGATCTCTTCTTGAGGGTATCGTGACGGATATTGGCTGTAATCTCCGCGCAGCCGGTGGTTTTGACTGACGATGGCCGGTATGAGGTCAGGGATGGGAACGGAACAGGAGAGTGTTGTGCTAAATGCCTGTTCCAGAAATCGGAGGTTGCGGCCTGATCTGATTGAAAGTGATGCTTCACAACATGCTCAATCGAAGTTCGTTGCTTGGCTGGCTTGCCATAGTAGATAGAAGCTACATCCTCAAGCAAGAGCTGCAGTGAGCCACCGTCGAAGATTCCGTGGAACATGCTCAGAACAATCTGGCTCCCTGTGTGACTACTGACCAGAGACAACCTAAAAGGTGGTTTGCTAAGATCAATGGCCTCCTCCGCATCGCGGAGTGCAGTTTGAAGAGCCGCCTCGTTCGAGACAGTCTCAGTTACTTGATAGACAGCCCAATCAGCGTGAGGCACTGCTTCAGGAGCAAGAATGCATTGGGCAAATGGCGCCATATCATCGTCAACCCAACAAAATACTGTGCGAAAAGAATCATAGCTGGCAAGAACCGTATCCCAAGCCCTCTGGATCTTGGGAAGGTCGACATCAGGTTCAAGCCGCAGGACGGTATGGTAGATGTACGAGCGAGCCGCAGATCCCTTATCAGATGAACTACGCAGAAAACTAGTTAGCATGCCTGATTGTGTTGCTGTTGTCGGAAGAACTCTCGCAACTTGACTCGGCATCAAGTCTAGTCTTTCTGCACATATGAGTGCATTGCGTTGACTGAATTCTTGAAGATTCTGATGGAGCGGGCCGTGGATTTCGTCAGTATCCGCCTTTCCCGCCATCTGACGACGCTGGAAGACGAGTGAAACTAGAGCTTCCGGTGTCGGTGACTGCAACACATCGCCGACAGACAGACCATCAATATCATGGTCCCGTAACCGCTGCAGAAGTCGCATCGCGCCGAGACTGTCAATTCCGAGGGAATACAGACCAGCCTCAGGCGTTACAGCAGCGACATCCTCGTCTGTTGTCTGAGCGATGAGTTCAATCACAAGCTGTTGTACAGACAACAGATTCTCGTTCTCCGGAATTTCCCACTGATGATGTACACCATTCATAGTGTCTGGAACAGTCTTCTGTGGGGTGTACAGTTGAACACCACTCTTGCCTGGTTCTCGAAGTTGAGCGTAGATTGCTTTGCGGTCAACCTTGCCGGAGCTCGATCGTGGGAGGCTAGGAAAGAAAGCATATGTGGAGGGGCACATATAATTGGACAGATATTGCTGCGCTTTGGAGTGTGCCTCATTTGCTATCGTCTGTTTCTCGACAGCACTCGCGTCGCTGTTGTTGACAACGAGACACGCCACTATTTGCTCACTTCCCTGTACATCGAAGTCGCGTTTGAGTACCACGGCCACAGCTTCTGTCACTCCAGGGATTGTAGACAGAACCGACTCAATCTCACCAAGTTCAAGCCGGCGGCCGCTTATTTTCACCTGATCTGAGGTTATCCGACCGAGAAACTCAATCACTGGAGAGCCGGATTCGTCCCAGACGATGCGCGCCATGTCCCCAGTACGATACAAGTACCCAAACTCTACGCTGTACACAAAAGCCTTCGCAGTCTCCTGCGGGCGGTTCAGATATCCCTTACTGACTTGCGGACCTCCTATTGCCAGCTCACCAGCAAGACCCGCTGCGACTGGTCTTGGTTCGTGATTGTTGGGATCTAGGACAAACATCGCGCAAGTCGGAAGCGCTTTGCCAATAATTGAGCCCCGAACCGAGCGACCAACTGGTGCCAGATAGGTACAATTAATGGCAGCCTCTGTGGGTCCATATGCGTTCACCAACATTCTATGCGGTTCATCGAGTGATGTGGTTGAGAAATTTGCAATGACTGTCCTATTGAGCTTCTCGCCCATCGTCCAGAGATATTGGAGTGTGTTCAACCGGGATGGTCGCAAGAGTGCAGCCAAGCTCGGCGTAGCCATCATGATGGTCGCCCTTGCTTCATTAATGGTGGCTTCGAGATCAGTCAATGTCAGGCTCCGATCGGCGGAGCAGAGAGTAGCTCCGGTGCTCAAGGTGACGAAAATCTCCATGAGGGACGGGTCGAACGTGGGAGAGGCAAATTGAAACCAGCGGAAGTCGCCTTCAAAATCACCAGGGAGCGGAATATCCGTAGCATGGGACTCTATTGAGCAGGTGACTGCAAGATGGCTAACTTGCACACCTTTCGGCTTCCCAGTGGAGCCACTCGTAAAGAGAAGATAAGCGATTTGGTCATCCTGGATATCCACTTTCTCAAGGACACTCTCAGCTTGCGAGGATTGAGCACGATCTATCAGCTCCTCCCATCTGGAAACGTCCTTCACGTTGACCCATACGGGCATGCGCTCATCTTCACCACGCTCATTAGTAGACCAAGGCCCCGAAGATGGCTCGGGTGTATTACCCAGAATGATAGGACAGTCTATGTCCTGAAGGATTTCACGAATCCTATCCACAGGAGCATCCTGTGGAATAGGCGAAAATGCAAACCCGGCTTTCAATATGCCAAGGTATGAGATGTACAGTTCGGGCGATGTCTTCATGTACACAGGGATAATCCGCCCACAACCAGCAGCATCGCGGGCCGCCAGCAGGCCCCTGATATGTACAGCTAGATTAGTGGCTGCTTGATCGAGGTCAGAATAAGTGAGAATGCTGTGCTTTGCAGAACAAGTTGCAGAAGGCAAAGAATGAACGAAATCGAGGGCTATGGCATCAGGCTTTGTCCGGGCCCAGCCCTCGAACGCAGCGTGGAGAAGATGTTGTTGGGGTATCGTAGAATCAGTCAATTCATTCCAATCATGGCGTCGTGAAGGGGGTATCATAGATGGAGGGAAATTCATAACAGAAAGCTCGGGGAGGGAGGCCTCGAAAGCCAATGACGAAGACGAATCCGCCAAGTGAGCGGCAATGATCCTGAGCATCGGATCCACTGCAACGACGGGGATCAGTCGGTCGGGATAGCTAAAACAGATCTGGATGCTAGTAGCGGTGGTGGAAGGCCCCACGTATAGCGTGAAATTCTGCCGGTCGATCAGTAAGGCGCTGTAGCGACAGTCGAAGAGAAGTAATGGGGAACCCACGTTTGCAGTACCCTTGAAAAGAGGATGTTGCTCGCCATTTTCAGGTTCTTCGCAGAATCCCAAAGCCAGATAGAAGTGGACTTCATCAGCATTATGATACTGTTCGTCCACCTCTTTGATGGTGCAGTGCTGGCCATCGGCTTCCCGAAGTACAGAAGCACAGACCACGCCGCGCTCTTTCTCTCGACCAGAGATGGTGGTTACATGACGGGCGACAAGGAATGCGATCTCATCCAGACCTGTGAAGCTCGAGACAAAGCGAGCGTATCCTTGAACGAGGTCACTTGCAACAGCTTGGAGATTGGCATCGCAAGCAAGCTCGATGTGGGGGCTCAGGACTACTGAGCTCTGCGAAAAATCGTCGACTGTGTACTGATCGACTGTGTCCAGAGCAGGAAGCTTGGTAGTTGGGATAGAAACAAGAGTCATGGCTGAGTCAAGGGCATTGTGTGTTGCAGAGGTTGGTGTCAATGAGGCGTTGTGCCCCTCATCTTGCGGAAGGGCGGTTGCCATTGATTTGAAATGTCCGAAGCGGGGTACAAGTCACGCACCTACAGAGGATGACCGCGACGCTGACTTTGCTCGACAGCAAGAGAGATAACTCTTGAGATGGTAAAAATTGATGGTTGGGGATCACAGGGAGGCCACAGGAAAAGGTAGATATAATCTACTATTGCTGCACGGTAAGTACTTTGCTCACGCAGGAACTTCCAAGGATATGCATGGATGGTGTCTGGTCAGCATGACTTGCAGTGGATCCAGACGGGTGCCACGCGAAGCCATTGGGCATTGATCACATTTTCCAAAAGGTTGTGAAGTGAAAGTGGGGGGACAAGATTTCAGGATTATCCAATCTGTTGCAACCGAATTCGAGAGTAATTATTTCGAAGTAAGCAGATTGGTAGATGGTGCTACATGAGCTAGGGGGTTTGAGCGCATGATTTTTCTCACTCTTCCTTGATCCCGGTAAGGCTCCGTGGCAGACGCGCGCATCGCGCCACGGATCTCGGCCTCAGGCCACCGTTAAGGCCAACCACCGCCCGGCCAGCCTTCCGCTTCGGCCTGAGGTTTCTCCGATCATCGGCACAATGCTTATCTGATTAGATCATCTGATAAGATTCTGCATGCTGGGCTGACCGACTGTCCGAGTGTTGTTGCATTTGTGACGCGAGTATGAGTTGCGGATTTCTGCAACGCAAGTTTCATAGAAAGCTTTAGGCTCTTGGCGTTGTTTAAAGCATGTATCTGTCCTCAAATCTATGATTTTACCCGTTTACCACACCTGTAATCCAATGGTTCAAGCGGGTTTCTTTGACTAATCAGTGCAGGCAAAAAGTCTGCTAAATCCTTGTACTGACTAAAAAGGTAACATGCTGAGTGTTGCTTACTATGTAATATTCTGTCAGATCTAAGGATAGCATTTTAGTAGCACTAAACTTAGAAAATCCCCCGCGGTCTTCAAGTTACTGCCCTTTGTCATAGATCTTCCCAAAAAAGCATGTACTTGTAATTATATCTGAAGTATGGATCCTTGAATCGGTAAAAGCTAAGATGAGTAGTCTATGCTTTCTTATACTGGAGCAATGAAGGTTCTGTGGCATCAATATGCAGTTGAATGGCTCCGCAAAAAGACATACATACCGTGGCATGGTGCTTCGATCTTGCAGTGTAGGGCATAATCTATTTAATCTTTTATTGACCTCACAGCCCTCTAGCAAAACTGGTATAAGGGTGCTTTGTAGGAGGTATGACACCAGCCTTACGTTGGCACTCGGAAGTGGTAGGAGTTGTGCAGTTGATGAGCAGTCAGAAAACCCCTCACTCCCGACCGGTGAGGGACGGATCAGATAAACAAAACTGGAATCAGAGAGGTTTGTGTCTTTGTGAGTGTGGGATCCACACAACCAAATGCTTAGAGGATTGATTGGCCGTGTCTCTGAATGAATTTGTCAAATGTGCGTTTTTTATTCCACATTGGTCACAGGTTCAAATGAGTCTCTCGCACTCTGGGTGCTCCGGCGACCAGTGATTGGGCGAGATGCAGCCAGGACCCGGTCGTGCCACTTGGCGCGAATCTGATAAGATAAATCAAAGATACGGAAAATAACCATCCGGCTTCTTGTAACTTGGTATCCGTAGTCATCCGATTTCAATCGACCCTGTGTCACTGGAATGTTCTTTCCAGAATGTCGAGTCCGGAGCTCCTAACTATGTGAAATCGACATCACTTAGCAATTCCCCATGTTCGATTTTGATGAAGAGTTCTCCCTCGGTCTCCGCCGAAGTCCCCGAGACAACATTTCGGTCTGGTCCAGGCACCGCCGATACAGCAAGGGAACGTTTGCGAAGGGAACGTTTGTGTTTGTGACAGATGTCTCCATCGGATCCACAGTCTCTGGGCATCTGCTCCCCGATCACGGGTGACAAGTCGCTGGTTACGCTCTTGTTTTCATGGCGTTACTCTTAAGAATGGCCTGCGCCCCCTTTGCTCCTGGCTACTTTTTTTCACTCAACTTTCGTCTCGACTAAGTTCGCCGAATTCTCCAAAATTGGCTCTCTCCTCTCCCTTTCTTTCATTATTTCCGATTCCGATCAGAATAACAGACCTTCAAACGCTACTAGCACGACACTCTCACAATGCCGTCCAACGAGGGCCTTGTCTCGCTTGCGCGCGAATTCCGCGTTCTGATCGTTGGTGGCTCCTACGGTGGATTGGCGTCAGCCATGACGCTGATTGATCTTTGCCGTGGTCGTCTCGCTCGTTTCAACTTCACGCCCAATGCACAGCCCCCTCAACATCGCATACCCATCCAGATCACATTAGTAGACGAGAGGGATGGATACTGTCAGTACTCTTCCCGCTGATTCTATCCTATAACATACAGCCACTCATCCCAAGAATGACTTCAGATCACCTCATCGGCTCCCCCAAGGCACTCGCCTCGGAGAAATACGCCTCAAAGACCTGGAATAGATTCGTGGACATTCCTGCCTTGAAGACTCCAGACATCAAATGGATCCAAGGAAGTGTCCACTCGGTGGACTGCCAGCGGAAGGTGGCTCAGATCCTTGATAGCCAGACGAAGCGATCGAGGGAAGAGAAGTACGACTTTTTGATCGCTGCATCTGGTCTACGCCGCGCTTTTCCGACAGTGCCACAGTCCCTGGAGCGTCGAGAGTTCCTAGAAGAGACAAGGAAGAATGTTGAGGCCATCCAGAACGCAAAGGAAGGCGTGGTGGTGATTGGAGGGGGTAAGTCTTCTCGCATACCCCCACTCCTGCGTATCGATGATAGCTAATGACCTGTAGGTGCCGTCGGTGCTGAAATGGCCGCCGAGTTGAAAGATCTTTACCCCAACCAGAAGATCACCCTGATCCATTCCCGTGACCACCTCCTATCTGCCGAGCCTCTGCCCGATGCGTTCAAAGAGCGCATCTGTACAATCCTCCGCGACCAGGAGGTCACAGTCACCCTCGGACAACGCGTTGTCGACACCACTGCCGTTGAGACAGAGGGAGGACGCCGCGTCTGGCAGCTTACTCTCTCCGACGGCACCAAGCTCACGGCTGGCCACGTGATGAACGCCGTTTCGAAGAGTGTCGCGACTTCCACTTATCTGCCTAAAGAGGCGTTGAACGCGGAGGGACTCGTCAAGATCAGACCCTCGTAAGTTCCTCTTGCTCCTGTGTCCCACTGAGCCTCAACTGACTGCCGCCCAGCCTGCAATTTCCGGACAATGTTCCCAACGCCGATGACCATTTCGCTGTGGGTGATATCGTTTCCTGGTCGGGGATCAAACGCTGTGGCGCTGCCATGCACAAGGGTCATTACGCAGCGACCAATGTCCATCAGCGCATGATGGCTCAGGCTTTGAGCACTAAGCCTGAGTTCGTCAACCTGCAGCCGCACCCGGCCGTCATGGCTATTGCTCTGGGCAAGAACGCTGTGGCATATGACTCGGAGGGTGGGCTGCAGGACGGTGCGAAAACCTACTCTACCATGTTTGGTGACGACATGGGCTTCAGCAGTAAGTGCTCTCTCAGACCCTGCCAGTCTAACTTTGCGCATGCTAATGCTATATATACAGTCTGCTGGAATTACATGAAGCTGGGTGAGCCTTGCCAGGCTTAGACCCGTCTTTGATTCCTCATTATGCCCCTGACAAAGCAGGTATTTGTCAGGTTTGTGGTGGAACAAGACGGTGACTGGGTAATCGACTTGAGGAAAACGACTATAGCGTCACTACCATGGAGTGCTATTTGAGCACTAATCATATAAGCAAGCATGCGGGAGATGACCCGAATTTGGGTATCTGTGATCTTCATTAGCTGGATAGATATTGTATCTATGAGTAGGCTCTGGAAGCCTCCATTTCTAGGAATCTATATTAACTTTAACCTATTTCCTTGCAGAACGTCCAACTCAATCGTGGGAACGCTAGTTCTCTGCAGCGAAGACTACGAGCCCTTAAGTCTAACACTTCGCTGAAGATTATCGCTGAAGATTATATTGATATATTTATTATTCATTATAGCGTTACCGATGGACACCGCAGCCCCTGCATCAAGCGTCCCCCAAGGCCTGCCTCCTCGACCTCGAGCGAGTATCGAGATAGGGTGCTTCACCCAGACTGCAGACCCGGTCGCCAGCCCGAGCCTCGGCGTAGTCGTACGTGGCACAGTGCCAGGTCGATCGGTTGTCCCAAATCGCCAAATCATTCTTATTCCACCGGAAGCGAACCTGCGCGTCGTGGTTTTGGGTAATGAGCTGGGAATGAACCAGTCAGTCAACCTGCCCACATTTGAAGTTGTCGGTCGGCCACACTCACATTGAACAGATAGGCGAGCAACACGTCAGATTCATCCTTGGTGACCCCGTTGATGCGCTTCGTGAACCCCTTATTCACATACACGGACTTCCAGCCAGTCACCGCTACAGACGCAAAGTCAGAAGTCGTCAATCACAAAACAGCCGAGATATACAGGAGGAACCTACGGTTCGTGCGAATGACAGGATGGACGGCGGTCAGCGCTTCGCCTTGGTTGAGGGGCGAGCCTCGAATTCCCTTCCGCAACGGATTGCCCAACCGCCGCGCCTCGTCGTGGAAGAAGGTCGCGTCGTGCGTCGCCGTCAGCCCCTCCAGCATTTCCGCCATGGCGGGCGACAGGCGATCGTAGATCTCATAGCCCGACGCCCAGAGGGTGTCGCCTCCCGTCGCCGGGAGCGTGTGGATCTTCAGCATGGCGTAGTCGGAGGGGACGGGCTCGAAGCTGATGTCGCTGTGCCAGCCCACGGAGGCGAAGCGGCTCGTGTCGCTGAGTTGGTGCGTGAGGCCGCCACCCTTCTTCTGCTTCTCGCTGCTGATCACGCTGATCTGATCGCCTAGCTCGCTGCCTTCTTCTGTCAGGGGGTGGATGTGCAGCCCGGACGACTCGGGCTGTGATGGGGCGGTCAGTCAGGTGTTTTTCATGTGATACATCTCTTTAGTAGTGTGGTGTGTACTTACGCATCCGGCCAGGTGTGTCAGCTTCTCTCCAAACTCGCGCATCTGCTGCGGTGTCACGTCTTGATCACGCAGGAATACAACACCTCGGCTTGAGACTGTTCCCGTCAGCATCAGCGCGTCAAACCTTTCGGAATCCATGTCATACTTGCTACTGCGAGATCCTTGATGATCTGATCGCATTGCTCCGACCTCAATATCTCTGCCACCTGAAGACCTTTGTACTCGCGACCGATGACCGGCGTCAAGTCTTGCCGGGCATACGAATCCAGAGACCCGGAATACTGCAGTGGCTCGGAGATGCGCGGTCGGGACTGCTCATGGCCTCCCCTAATAGTCGACGCCGGGGCGTTCTCAACGACAGCAGGCATGATGACGGTTCTGGCTCTTACAGAGGGCTGGTGTGAGATGAATGGGCACACAAAACAGGACTGTGCTTGTGACGGAACCGACGAAGGGATCTGATAAACTTCCCGACTCTTTATATGAACTATGATAGCCGACGAAATATAAGTACGTCCACGTCGACTCTGCAGCCGCGATCGCAGTGGTATGTTGTCAACGACTCGTCCCCACCGTGGTGGAGGGCTACGGGTCATGCAGTGCGAATGGCGACAACCCTCTCTTACAGGCACTGGCTAGTTATCTTCCGCGGAGTTTCCTTATGGCATCTTCCGTACGGTTCCAGGGCCACATAGTGCACATACGAATCAAGTCCCTCGTCGGCCCATCACCCTCATTTTCCCCGCATTAAGCATGCCCAATTGGTTTTGCCTCTGGGTGATGCCAATCAGCGGCCAACGGGATGGCTGTCGGCGGGGCGTCGGCGAAATTCTCGGAGGGCTTCTTGATCCGTGTTCTGCCATTTCTTAGTCTCGCCAAACAGCCAGACACCACCGCCATCATCAGCGAATAGAAGCTGTCAACGGAGTCCGCCGTTCGAAATGGTGTGCATGTGCTTCATCTACAAACAGCAATGCTCCGAAACCTGGGGAGCATGGCAGTCCACGCTCAGATAACAATTGGGAATGGCTGCGGTGACAGTGCATTAACAACTTACAAGCAAAGGAATATCCGGGGAAACCTACGCCCAAGAATCTCGTCAACCGACCGACCACCGTGAACTGTGGGGTTCAACAGTCCGCCTGAACAAGTATACACTGTTTTAACATTTATTTATTTATCTATTTTTTCTTCAGCTTAGCTCTATTCTTCTTTCCTCGGAATCAGACGGAGAAAGAGGCTATTGGCGAAAAGCTCTGGTTCTCCGTGAGGAAACTGGCTAGCGCACAGCCTGGGGCTCCCTGGCGGCGATGATGTGCTCGGCGATCAGTTTTGTGCAATTCTCTTAGTCCGATTCTGGATTCAGGGCCTGCATACACACGGCTGTAACAATAACACCATGTCTGTGGTTGGCTCAAGCAAAGGCCTGTTTTCGATGGTCATCGCGAATAACGGCATCAGAGAATAACTTTCCATTTATCCAACGCCACGAACTTCGATGGTATATAAGTCCTTGGCCATGGAAGACCATCCAGCCCTCGAGGTTTTCCATCCCCGCCCATTATTTCGAGTCTCTTGAAACTCTGCGTTCTTGGCAGTAAGGCGTGGCCTGTCAGAGAGACATCATGCCGGACATCGAAACGGGGTTCAAGGGCTCCTCCATCAAAGCCCACGATGTCGAAGACACGCAGTCTTCGAAGGTATCGATCGAGGTCGGACAGGAACACCTCGCTGGCGTCGTGCCTCCCCATGAGTCGTATGAAGGCTTTCACCGATTCGATCCCACCGCTACCTGGACCGAACAAGAGGAGAGACGAGTGATCTGGAAGACCGATCTGTATCTACTCACGGCTCTCTGTATCATGGTACGTTTGCTGCAATATCCATCAAATGGCGGACGGATGCTGACATGAACAGTTCTTTGGTCTCCAACTGGACCGTGGCAACTTATCAAATGCGCTGACAGACAACCTCTTGGTCGATCTGAACATGTCGACTAACGATTACAACAATGTGAGAGCCTACAAGCCCCAGCATACAGGCACACCTTTTTAATTTCTGCAGGGAACCACTATCCAATTAGTGTGCTTCTTGTCCGCAGAATTCCCCGTCCAGCTGCTCATCAAGAGATACGGTTTCAAGCGGGTTCTCCCCGTGATGATGATCTGCTGGAGTACCGTATCCTGGACGCAAGCATGGATGACCAACCGGGCTGCCTTCTACGTGACCCGCGCACTCATCGGGGCATTTGAGGGCGGTTTTATTCCTGGCACCATCTTGTTCGCGACCTACTTCTACAAGACGAAGGAGCTCTCCGTGCGCCTGGGATTCTTCTGGTCCACGCTTAACGTACGAACCGCAGCTCACACCCAAATGAAACTCAGCTAACCGCAGAACTAGGTTGCCCGTATCATTTCGTCTCTGCTGGCGGCGGGCATTCTCGAGATGCGCGGTGTGCAGGGCAAACCGGGCTGGTTCTGGCTTTTCCTGATCGACGGCCTCATCACCTTTGCCATCGGATTCCTCGTACGCATTCCTTTCCTTTTCTTTCCCAAACCCACAACGCCCACAAACAGAAACCGAACAACTAACCCCACAAACAGAGCCTCTTCTACCTCCCCAGCTCGCCCACCTACACGACCAGCCTCCTCTGCCCGAGAAACTGGTACACCGAACGTGAAGAAGTAATCATGGTCAACGTACGTGCCAACCCCCCCCCCCAAACAAAAAAAAAACCAACTAACGTACCGCAACCGAAGCGCCTCCTGCGCGACGACCCCTCCAAAGGCCTAACGCACATCAACGAATCCGCGACCCTGCACGACATCCTCTCCGCCTGGAAAGACACCTCCATGTGGGGTCTGTACCTGATCGGCCTAGTCGCCTACATCCCCCAAAGCCCGGTATCCAGCTACCTCTCCCTGACCCTGAAGCGACTGGGCTTCACCACCTTCGAGTCCAACATGCTCTCGATCCCCTCCGCGGCGCTGCAGATCATCCTGATGCTGGCCCTGTGCAAGAGCAGCGAGTACTTCGGCGACCGGACGTGGCACAGCCTGTTCGGGGAATTCTGGTCCCTTCCGCTACTGATCGCCCTGCTGTGCCTGCCGGCCGGCGGCTACAACTGGGCCCGCTTCACCATCACCACGCTGATCTCGGGTTACCCCTACTTCCACCCGATCGTCTCCGCCTGGATCTCCGAGAATACCTTCGACGTGAAGAAGCGCGCCATCACCGCCGCCACGTACAATGTTATCGTGCAGGTCGGGTCGATTGTTTCGTCGCGTAGGTTGTTCCTTCCAGAAAGAAAGAAAAAAAAAAAAAAAAAAAAAAAAAAAAGGGCCCTGGTACGGAATCTGCTCAACTTTGGCTAACGACTGGGAACAGAAATCTACCGCTCCAACGACTCCCCCTACTACTACACCGGCGACAAGGTCCTGGTCGCCCTCTGCGTCTTCTCCATGGCTGTCTTCGTCGCCCAGCGCGAGTACCTCCGCCACCTCAACCGGCAGAAGGAGCGCAAGTGGGCTCTCATGTCGGCCGAGGAGCGCGTACTCTACCAGGCGGACACGGCGGCGCGCGAGCGCGAAGGGAACAAGCGGCTTGATTTCCGGTTCAAATACTAAGTTGGCCAGCTGGGTATACATCCTGTGTTTTCGAAGTTGGTTTGCTTTGTGTCGGAAAGACTGCTTGTTGCTTATGATAATTAATCTGTTGATGAAGGATGGTTTTATCTGATTGTATAGGTTCCAAAGGTTTCATTTTTGACTTCCCTGGTTGTTGTTACTGACTAATGAGAAAGCGAATGGGGAGTTATTGTTTCATCTTATATCAAGTCATAATATACATGTCATTCGTCGTGAAGGAGCTCGAGGGATATACAAATGGCAAAGCTCAAGCTGGAAAGCTTGGACTCGACAAGGGTGGTGGCTCCGGCAAGTCCCCGGTCATGCAGAAGTAATGCTCCGACGGCACAGACTGAATCGCCCCGCCGGTTTGGGCCATGAAATCGCTCACCCACATCTCCACCGACTCCGACGGCAGAGACGGGGACCACGAGAGACCCCCGCTCAGTCGTGGCTCTCTGTTCTCCTCCAATAGCAGCGGAGATTGGGCGTTGGGGATGCCGACTAGGTATGGGTCGTAGGCGTATGCGGCCGCGGCCGCGGCAGCTGCATAGCCCAGTTCCGCGGAGAAGGACGGCCCAAACAAGTTAGAGGGCGCCAGGTCTCCTAAGGAGTGGAGAGCGTGCTGGGCACTAATGTCGCTTGGCTCCTCTGGTATCACGCTGTGAGGAGCACGGTTGTGGTCCAAGGTCTGAAACGTAGTAGTGGTAGTAGCTTGGTAGAGGTCGTCCGCGGCGGTCCAATCAGCCACGGTATCTGGAGCCGTGGGATCGGCATTCCTCGTGAAGACGTCTTCTAGGGTCGATGCAGGCAGTTCAGCGGCTGGGCTGTCCCCACCGTTGGTGTCTGCGTGGGGTGTGGCTTTACGCCTAACTGGCGTGTGGACCTCGCGTATCGGCGGCGGTAATGCAGGTCCACTGCTAGACTGCGCATCCGCCATTTTCTTATACAGTAGCTCCGCTAGTTCTTTATTGCCGCCGCCGCGGAAGGTGGAGAGAATCGAGTGGAGTCGAGCTAGGATGCTGCTGGGGCGGGTTTCGCCATCCCAGACTGGGGCTCGCGGCAGCATGGCCAGATTGATTACGGCGTCGGCTAGTGAGCTGGCGATCTCATAGAGCTTGAGTTCCTGCGGATGTTTTAGTGACCCTGCTCTAGATATCGGTGGATGTATTGCACATACCATACCGAGGCCGTGGGCTTCAATCGCCGTTCGTGGAAGCTGGGAGACTATGTTCAGGAGCTCCTTCGCTACTAACACGGGGAACGAAGGAGAGTTCGGCCATTGGGACGAAGGTGAACCTTGCAAACCCTGCTTGAAAGAGAACTTCCAGAGTATCATCCGCATCCAGTGTCGCGTCACGCACAGGTCGGCCTTTTGTACATCTGATATGTGGTCTAATAATGCTGATCCGTCCTGAAGATTCTCCTGCAGCAGCCGTAGAAACCTTGCATCCACGCCCTGCACCTCATCCGAAATCGTGTCTCTACCGACGTTATCGTCTTCGATGAGATCAAACATCCGAGACTGCTCAAACAAGCGAAAGAGGTTGAGCAATTTGAGGAAAGCGGGGAGAATTTGTGGTTCATCGCTCGTGTCGAGTGCTGGAGTGGAGACGTTCGTTTTCAGAATAACGGGTAACTTGTGGAGGATGCAGACTCCCCTACATGTATCTCAGGCACAGTTCGTTTGGGGATGCTGGGAGATCTCACCGTTCTGTGACGAAAAGCAACCATAGCACGCGCCGACGCAGTTGTTGCTCCTCCGCTGGTAATCCCGCATACGAGGCTTCTCGGTGGAGGGACATCATTTGTGCCAAGGTGATAGCTTCTCTCAGATAGAGTAGCGATTCACTCGCCCCCGACTGTTGGTTCTCGTAGTAGACGTGCAGAAAAAAAGCGGTGCGCACATTGTTTAGATTGAGTCTCGAGCGATAGTCGTACAGCCGTCGTGCTCGCATGCTCTCGAGCGCCAAATTCTCCGCACTCAGAGACTTTTCGGGCTCTGAATTTTGTCCAAGCCGTAACTGGGCGATGGTGGCGGCGGCTACTGCGGTTGCAAGGGCGTACGTTTCATGCTCCTTCTCCTCTACATCTTGCTGCAAGATCGCCAGGACCTTTTCGACATCGACAATAGGCCAGACCGGATACATGCGAACATGATAGATGTACAGCGGGGATGCGAGGACATTGATCGGAATTCGAGATCTAGATGCTCATATAATTAGAATATTAGACTTTGGCGTACGTCGGTAATACTGCGAAACGCAAAGCAGCGGGATAAATGCGATGCGCTTGGATTCAAAAGAGCAGCATACCTCGAGCTGTGTTGGGAACCGCACATTGCGGGGTTCTGAAGCGCGTGGTCGGCCTCGAGCACTTCCCCTCTCACTGGAGCCGAGGACAGTGCATTCTGCATTTCCAAGCCTCTTTGCGCCTGATCGATGAGGAACTTTGTGGTCGCGCGCAGTTTCTGAGGACCGCGAGGCTGCTGCACACGGATATAGGTGCACTTTATGCGCGCATTGAAGCAGGACTGACATGGCTGCCCCCCGCCGCATTTGATCTTTCGGATCTTGCATCCATCACAGGCCTTCTTGGTGATTCCGACTCTGGAAGACATCTCGCTCGTGGGTGCCGTGGCAGTTGCAGTGGCAGTCGCATGCATCAGGCACGATTCGGGTCGAAGGCATGACCAAGCCAGAAATCTTGCGGTCGTAGCAGGTGGCAGGAACGAGGAATTGTCACAATGTTGACGGCCGAGCGATCATGTCGACGTTTTTGCGGGGCAAGCCATGAGAGGTCGCTTGGCAGATGCAGCTCGAAGCGAGGCGAGACCTTGTGCGATCGCGGTAAATCCCGATCGGCGTGGCCCTTCTACTTCGTAACCGATGACCGTGGCAATGGGATTGTGTCCACCGTCCACGGTTTCGTCGATCGCAAGGTGATTGTTGACAAAAGTGATGGATGGATCCAACGGCCGGCAATCGATAAGGGGCAGGCAGACGATTGCGCCTTTGACTCCACGGGGCACGCCATTGCATGGACCCACTAGGTGCACTTCGAGGAATAGGTGAGATGTTAACACAGCATCGATGTACGGCACCGATGCGATGCTATTCGGAAACCAGTCCCGGAGGTATGAGTAATGAGCAAACTTGAAGTTAAAAACACTGTGCACAGCTCGTGATCAATATGCAAACCTTGCAAACCCTACTCCCCCAAGACTACCCCGGATAATCCCACTTACTCCGCAACATTGGCCTCAGATAACACAACAGTCACGCGTTATGATGCAAATGTGTCTGTCGTCATGAAATTTCGAGGTTTTTTCCCATCTCTCTTCTCTCGCTTGCCTTCTTCTCACTAAACATGGAGGTTTTAAAGACGCTTGCTGCAGCATGAGAGGCAACGCGCAGACCTAGGCGAGAACAGCTAAATCCACCGGCTGTTTAGCACGCCTACTTTCTTCCTCTTTGTCAAATATCGACCAAAGAATGCGGCGGTTTACGTGACAATTAACAGCTTCATAAGATCCACCCAACCAAAGCAGGCGGCTAAACCGCGAGTACTGCCAACAGAAATGTCTCCACGGTCTAGGACTCAACTCAAGCCTGGATCACAAGTGCCCAATATGATAAGCAAGGAAACTAGGAAGAATAACAGGTATGTAAACGAGCCGAAACCACTGTTTCCTACATGCCACTAACATATATATGTTCTTAGTCTAAGAAGAAGGATCTATATCAATATATCCTGACTGTCTTTCAGCTTGCTTGGTGCTGTACCTTCCAAGTCACTGGTTTTCTGTGCCTCAAATTCCTTATCTCGGCTTCCTTCCGACCTGGCAACGTGTGTTTGCCCCTCCTTCCAGCTTAAAGGACAGTCAAGTAAGGCGGTTTCTGACGATCTGGCCCAGAATGAAGAAGTGTCAGAAATCTCAAAAATCCAGGCGAACCAGTGGCACTGTAAACAATTCCCGCCCAGAAAATGATGTAGCCAGAGATTGAGAGATTTGTGGGGATATGCTGCCGGTCTATCTTGACGACATCTCTTTGACAGACGGAATGGTCTATTGGCTACCATCTCTGACACAGCGAAGAACTGTGTCCATGACTGATGCATGCCAATCTGCCAAGACATGGGTGTCATTATCTTCCTCATGGTATCTCCGTGTCAACGGGAACCAAGTCATCCGGTGACGCAGTTGACAAGGGCAAGAAGCATCCATTCTGTCTGTTTTGGCACCAGGCTTGTCCACTTCGACCATACTGCAGTTTCTCAGGCCCTCATGCATGTCTGAGTAAGCGAGGGTAGAATGACTATAGTTTTTGGCAGCATGGGCCTCTGCGTGATTCCTCGAAAACAGATATCCATGATCCGCGAATGCTCCTTCTCTACCGAGGGAGAGGAATCCAAGGCTTATATGCGTAGAATATAAAGCCAAAAAATCCAAACCGAAGCGTCCACAAGGAGAGCAGACATAACCCAACTAAGCCCTTCTGGGCCATCCACCCCCCACTAAACCCGGGTGGGTCTAGAACTCTCTCCCCCACCCCCCCAAAACTAAACAACGAGACCCTCCGAGCAAACCTCCGACGCCTCTTGCGCCTCATGCTGCCCTCTGCATATGTCAGTGTGATTGGACTCACAGGCTCCACCGCTGCAGTTGTGCAACTGTTGACAGACCAATGGCCGATACCCCGCGGGTTTCCAGCGCACGCAATGGCCCGTCGTAGTCGGACTAGGTACAGATAAATTGGTACCGCAGCCCCCCCTTGCGCGGGGGATTTTGCCTACAAGGTTGAACAAATCTCTTTTCTTGACGAGACTTTCATTATACACACAGTACTGTACTGTACATCATGGCCTGGCCGAACAAGAACAAAGACATGCTCTACCGCCGGGTAGGCAACTCCGGCCTGCATGTCTCTGCGCTGGGGTTGGGAGGATGGTTGACGTGAGTTGTTGCATGACCATCGGAGCAGGACAATCTTACTGATATTTTGACTTGTTGGCAGTTTCGGAGGCCACGTGGATAACGGTACTACTTCTTCGAGTTGAAACCTCAGTGCTGGACAGCGGGACTAACAACGGGCTTGACAGAGATTACCTTCCAATGCATGAAGCAAGCTTACGACTGTGGGATCAACTTCTTCGACACCGCGGAGAGGTAGCCCTTCCCTCCCCGCTGCCAGATCACAAGGCCCAAGCTAATCGAGCGCAGCTACGCGGGCGGTCAATCCGAGATCATCATGGGCCAAGCGATCAAGAAATTCGGCTGGAAGCGCAGCGATCTCGTCATCAGCACCAAGGTGCGTCCGTTCCGTTCCTTGACACGAATACATACTACAACAAGCGACAAAGGAAGACCATCCGCTAACGTCTAGTGGCCGGTGGACAGCTAAACTGGGGCCTCGCCAACGGCGAGATCCTGATCAACAACCATGGCCTCTCCCGGAAACACATCGTGGAGGGCACGCGGGCGTCGCTGGAGCGGCTGCAGCTGGAGTACGTGGACATAATCTACGCGCACCGGCCGGACCGGCTGACGCCGATGGAGGAGACGGTGCGGGCGTTCAACCACGTGATCGAGAAGGGGTGGGCGTTCTACTGGGGCACGTCGGAGTGGTCGGCGGACGAGATCAGCGAGGCGTGCGGGATCGCGCGGGCGCTGGGGCTGATCGCGCCCGTCGTCGAGCAGCCGCAGTACAACATGCTGACGCGCCAGAAGGTCGAGGGCCAGTTCCAGCGGCTGTACACGCGCTGCGGGATCGGGCTGACCGTGTTCTCGCCGCTGAAGATGGGGCTGCTGAGCGGCAAGTACAACGAGGCCACGACGCAGCCGCCGCCGGGGTCGCGGTTCGCCGAGAGCAACGACAAGTACGCCAACTACGTGCGCAGCGAGTGGGAGAACGAGTGGGCGGGCACGATCCGGACGGTGCAGGGGCTGCAGGGGCTGGCGGACAAGCTGGGCGTGAAGCTGTCGCAGCTGGCGCTGGCGTGGTGCCTGAAGAATGAGAACGTCTCGTCGGTGATCACGGGGGCGTCGCGGCCGGAGCAGATCGTCGACAATGTGGAGAGTCTGAAGCTGCTGCCGCGGTTGACGCCGGAGGTGATGGCGGAGATCGATGAGTATTTGCGGAATGCGCCCGAGCAGGATCCAGCGCGACAGGACTAGTACTGAGTATGAGCTTATCAAATACCTAATGAACCGAAATTCACCTCCCAGACCCCTGAAGCTTTTGACCCGGTAAACATACCCCCGGAGACGAGCACAACAAAGCACGTGTCAAGGACCCCTCACCCTACGCAAATGACATCACATCCCCCCAACAAACCATCACCACCCATCCCAAACGACCCTCTCCCATGCAACCACTACAGCTACACCTCCACCTCCACAGTCTACACTACCCAGTCTACAATACACAGTATACCCAACCTATGCTCCCCCCATGACTATGAGTAAACTCCCTCCCGAACTCCACCTCCAAATCGCCACCCACCTCCCGGCGACCCCCGACCTCTCGCGGTCCCACTTCGCCCAAACAAACCACTACTTCCACGCCCTCCTCCCCCACCCCTCGCACACCGAGCTCCTAGCCGCAGAACTCGACCCCCTCGCCATCACCAACGACCTCTACGCCTGCCGGTACTGTCTGCGGTTGCGGCGGGTGACGCACTTCGCGGACCGGATGGTGCGGCGGGGCCGGGGCCGGTTCGGGGCGGAGCGGGAGCGCGCGAAGCGGTTTTGTTTGGATTGTGGGGTCTGTCCTCGATATGGGTACCTGGGCGGGGAGGGAGTGGGAGTGGGGGTCCGGAAGGATGATGGAGGACAAGCTGAAGGGCAGGGACAAGCACAAGCTACGCGCGGCGAAGCGCGGTACGGGTATGGGGATCTGGTGCGCGTGCAAGGGGAGTGGATGGTGTTCTGTGGGCGGTGTCGGGGGTTGAGACGGGTGGTTCCTATTGCCTTGTCTGGGTCCCCAGCAGATAAAAGGCGGAAATCGCAGCATTTGCAGGTGGGGTGGGAGGAGGAGCAGAGTATCGGGATGCGCATGGGGAGGGATTTGGGGTGCGAGGGGTGTTTGCCGCCTGTTTCTCATGACGAGTCGGGTGGTTGAATTATCCACCAAAGTTCAACTGGTTGAGGAATTGTTGTAATCGATTCCCAAAGTTAGATACCCACGAAAGCACACTTCACATATCCTACAAGAGAGCCAACAGCTACAGCTACAGAAACCCACCCAACGCCCCCTTAATCTCCACCGCCTCATCCTCAGCAGCAACATCCACATCAACATACAAACTCACATACTCCACCCCCTTCTCAATCGAGCTCACCCCCAGCACCATCCTCTCCTCCACCCCCAACGCCCCCTCCTCCCACGCCCGCACAATCCCCCCAGCCATCGCATCCTCCTCCTCCATACTAAGCTCCGCCAGATACCCCGTCCCAAACGACACGAGATACCCGACGCCATCGAAGAACCGAAACGCCAGCGCCTCCCCGGAGGTGGTCCGCGTATCCTGCTGGCCCGGGGGCAGAAGCCGCACCACCGTCCGGTTGTTGCGGTACCAGGTGACGTGGATATCCTGCGCCGCGGTAGTGGTGCCGGACGCGACGAAGTCCTGGATCACGAATTCCTCGAGCTTGTCGTCTGCGCTGAGGACTCCGCTGCCACCACCGTTGGTGGTGCAGGGGATTGCCGTGGGGAGGATAGAAGAATACCCCAGACCGCGGTCCCGGAGCGCGTGGGCCATGATGTCTTTGTATGTTGCAGGATGTAAATCAGCCAGCTCGGCGGCGGTGGCAGCCTCGTCCATCGCGGAGTAGTCGGCGGCCGCGGCGAGGAGGATGGCCACGATCGAGCTCAGGAGGCCGGCGATGTCCCAGCATTGGTCGAGATGCAAAAGGGAGCAGGTGGACTTGACGAGGATGGCGGTGGCGAGCGTGTAGGCGATTCTGCATGACGCAGAGATGTTAGGGGAGTTGTTACTGTAATACTCTAAACATGGAAGATGGAAGCAACTCACTTATTCTTGCTACGGCCCAGCGTCCGTAAGACTGCGTCGATCTGCACACGTAATTGATGCGTCGTGTCAAGTGGGATCGGCAACTGGTTGTATTCGTGCAGGATCCGAGCAAGACCAAGCCCAAACTCTTCACACACAGTAACCCTGCCAGTCAGAAATTCTCCCTGCCCCGCCTGTGAGGCTGCAAGCAACAGAAAAACGGGGATCAGGATTCTGCGGGATGTCTCGCGGTTGAGGACGATCTGGGGGCGCGAGCTATCCCTTTCATGACGCATTAGCGAGTTCCTCGAAGCCAGAAAATGGACACTACCAGTTCTGAGGAGTGAGGTGGTTCTTGCATAAGAGCAGCCAGAGTAGAGAAGTCAGCACAGAGACGAAACAAGTCAACAGCCACCAGAGACAGCCACTCCAAGTGGTATTGTCTGGGCAGAAGCGAGCACACGTAGCCCCGCGAGTGTGCTTGTTCGAACCCTGGGATGCGGAATCGGACTCATAGGCAGAGTCAGCAAACACAAACTCATTTGTCGATGTGATCATCGCGCAGGTGTCTCCAGGGTAGGACGCAGGCATTTGCTGGTGGGGCATAGTTAGTTGAACTTGTAGAGGTAAGGAAGAAAAAAGGTAATACAGAAAAAGGTCGAAATGTGAAGATGAGAGAGTGAAGTCAAGAGATGAGGTGAGCGTGGTCTTGTCATAGCTTTCACACTGACCATCAATAGATTATCGCTCCCCCGTCGTTTGGATCACTTTCAGTAGAGCCCTCAACTGCAATGTATCAGGTTCTGTCCGACCTCCCGTCCCCTCTTGCACGCTTAAGCATCCTAAGTACTACCAGTAGATTACGAGATACACCTTTCGCTAGCAAGCGTTGGACTATCCGGAGAGAAAGAACTTCCGATTCATAACATGTACATGAAACTTTAGGACACCACCACGCGGCTTGTCACTGGAGGATAGTTTTGCAAATCAACAGTGAGCTTTACCCTTTATGCAACGGTTGTTGAACATGAACATCAGAATAAGACAGGGTCCAGCCCCAAGAACACACACGCTTATCCGCAAACCAGGCTCATATAACAGAGGTAACTTCAGCTACAACCGGGCCATCGGGTGCGTCTCACGACTGTCTCCCAGTGATTTGGCAATGTTCCGACTAGCCCAGTCAGCGATCGCCATATTAGTGATCATGGGGTTGACACCGCTGGCACTCGGGAACACTGATGCATCCACCACATACAAGCCCTGAGTCTCCCACACTTGACAGTCCGGGTCAACCACACTGGTCTTGGGACTAGCACCCATCCGACAAGTTCCCATCTGGTGGGCGCTGGCAAATTGTGTCCGCTCGGGCTCAAGTGGGACCTTATGAGCGCGCATATCAGCAAGCCACGCCTGGAAGGACGCGTTGTTGGTGCCTTCCGCAGCTTCAGAAGGTGTCATCTCAGGCCGGATGTATGGAGTCAGCTCTCGCCAGGTCGTATGGAATTCCTTGGCGCCAGCAACGAAAGCAATCTTCGCAGTACCAGCAAGTGCCTCAAGCATATGCTTACGGTCATAGGCAGACACCGTATAGTCAATGCGACATCTCCCATCAACCGGATCCGGGTACACTCGTCCACCATCTCGGTCCCGAGTGAGTGTGATGAACCCAACCGTCCGGGGCAAATTAAGCACCCACATCTTATAGTCGAGTCCGCCACGCCAAGGGAAGAGGGGAAGGTAGGCGGAAGGCAGCATAGACAGAGCTTCAATCTTGACGCCGTAGCCTTTTCGATCGAGATTCTCGAATTCGTTGACGACAGTAGTCAGTGCAGATCCTTCCCAAGGTCGAACCTCTTCATTGAGGACAGCACCCGCAACAATCACTGGAAGTACAAGTTAGCTAGCCTTCCGAAAACCTTCCAATGAATAATAGCATACCGGGATGAAGGTGAAGATTGCGACCGATTTGTGAGTTCTTAAGCCCACTCCGCTTGAGAAGCAGAGGGCTTTGCAAGGACCCACAGGACACTACCACGCGTTTTGCATTGATGACCACTTTTCGCTTTACCGCACCAATACCCGACGCCCCTAGGTACGAATCTCTTGAGGTCCAAGTCCCCTCCACGCCCGAAGCCACCGTTCCATATGGCTTTTCTTCGAACAGAATCTTGTCCGCGCGGAACCCTTCGATGAACGTAGCCCCTCCCCGAGAGGCGTCAGCGAGGAACGTCTCCGTGGGACCTTTCTTCCCACATGTGTGGCAGCCCAGAGTACAGTAGCCGCAGTAATGCGGGCCATGACCTGTGTTCTGGGGCACCGACTTAGCGGAGTAGCCCAATCGGCGAGCTCCCTCAAGGATGAGGCGATTGGCTTTGTTGTGTTCGGTATGCTCACTTCCTACACCCATCCGGTCGCAGACACGATCCAAGCACTTTTGGTACTCTTGGCTAGTGAAGAATGGAAGTCCATTGTTCGCCCACTCCTCACGCACGTATCCTTGTGTCTGCAACGCAGCGGACCAATTGACTGTGCCACCGCCACCCCAGGTGGAACCTGCCAGAATGGCCGTACATCCATCGTCGGTGACGACACCGCCTCCTCCCTCAAACATGCTGATGAAACCCTCGTTTGCGGCCATTGGGAAGTGGTCAGGCGAGTAGTAATACGACTTGTCCACAACAATCACCTTGTATCCCGCCTCGGTGAGATTCTTCGCCGCGACACTCCCACCACAGCCACTGCCGACAATGACAACGTCTGTTTCGATGATTTCAAGATCCTCACTCGGAGGGAACTGCAAGAATTCATACTTGAAGCCCTCCACAGGTTTCCCATAGACTGGAACCCGAGGAAAACCGATGGCTAGGTTGAGCGTTGGGCTAAATGTAATCCAAGTCTTCTTGAAGATGGTGGATAGAGCCCGGTAGATAGCTCGAAGTGGTTTGATTCGGGCGGTCTCCCAGCTGCGGAAAATGGCTTCGCGCACGTCAACAGGCTGGTCTCGAATCAGGATCACTGATCCTGTCAAAAGGAGGGAGCCAGGCCGTGTACTGTAGAACGTTTTAGCTCGCGAGCCTTTAGGACGCCGATGATACATACTTCAGGGCATTCAGAATGAACTTAATGCCGTTCAATCCCTCGTCGTGGACATAGACCGAGAATAGACGTTGGAGTCCCTCCCGAAACGTGTTATTAGAGGAGGCAGACTCCCGTAGATACTGACCGGCAATCGTAGCCGCATCAGGGCCAGGGATCTTGGAGGTTATGGTTGTACGAGCTCGCTCCATCTCTTGGGATGTGACAATCTTGGTCGCCTTGGACTTGTAGGCGACAGGGGAGCGGATGGACGGAATCACGGTGTCAGCTAGAGCCAGAAGGGTCCTCCATTGTGTCGAAGTGAAGACCGCTCGAGTGGGTACAGCAGGAAGGGCAACATCCAGTGGGACACGTTGCTCTGTGTTCTCAGCAGCCATGGTGATGGTTGTGCGGTCGTCGCGTGTTTGATTAGGATAATGGTAGATGAATAACGATGAGTTATAGAGATAGTCCGATGGCGATAAAAGAACACGCAAGGTGTATGGTGGTGACAGAAGTCAGGATCCTTGAAGACAAGAACTTGAGACTCTGGTGTTTAAGGCTTCTGAGCCCTTAGCGTGGCTTCCTTCGCTCGCAACTTTGGAAAGGGCAAGTGACGCCAAAGGAGGAGGAACGAGGCGGGAGGAAGAGGGGGGTTTTTCAGGAAGGAGAGTGGAAAGTGTCCACGGCGTCCGAGGTCGAGGTTCGGGTTCAGGTACTACCGAGTAATAAGGGCTCTTCTTAAGAGCAATCCCAAGGCTCCATAATCAAGTCTAAAGGCCAGAGCGAGAAAATGGGCCGACAATCTCGAGCGAGTGATGGGTAGGAAGTGGGAACTCGAAGAGGGCAGCGAGTGGGTCGGCGCTGTACGATCGACATGCGGACCCATACTAACAATGTGAGAATGAGACTCTGGCGCTCTTCGATGCGGGGAACCTGGTATAGCCGAGCTTCGTTGCGTGATACCACATGGATTGAGCTATATGCCGTGAGGAAGGTCTATCAGAGCGGTGCGCTATGAATGGGTGAGGTTCTAGGCAGAGCCATCCACCCCGCGCGAATCCGTGGGACCTCGGCTCGGTCTGGATGGGGAATTCGAGGTCCTGCAATGCGAACAGAATCGGAGTTCGTATGTGTGCCATGGTTGAGACTAAGCTTATCAGGTCGAGATAAAGGACCCAGCTGGGTGAGATTTGAGAGAAATTGAACCATGATGGATGAGTGAGGTGGTTTATCCTCCGCATGAACCGCTGGAGTTCCCGAGCTCGTGACCGGCCTACCTACAATACACACCTTGACTTAGTGCTTAGTAGGTATACTAGTAGGTACTGTACAGTACTTTTCCTGTCACCCAGCTAACCTCAACCACTTCGAATGATCAGTTGGACATGAGTCTCAGCAACTTCGACGGGTCAGAGAATCTAGAATTCTGAACCCTCTCTAAACCATAGGGGAGACTTTCTATTGCTGACGGGTAATAGGTGCAGATGGAGCTAGCATTTACTAGGGATTCTTGCTGATCGTTTCACATAGACTCATATCAATGATGGAAGTACGTACCAATCGAAGGATTCAATTGATCCATACCTCGTACTCAGAATCAAAGAACTCGAAACCTGAAAGTGAGCGCATGTCTTCCCCGGACAAGAACCGAGGTAGATTTAAACTAAGCTCAGTATGGAATCGTCCGCCCCACCCCCAGTCAACATGGTTTGCACCGTTTGTCTGCGATCGCAATCTTACCCAAAATGCCATGCCATGCGATTAGCATTTCACCTGCTATTGTTTCACTAAGCCATGATGTGATCCTGCGAGTCAGCGCATATTTTTCCGTCAAACTCTTGACCTTTCTTGCGCCTCTTCTGCACCGTGCGACCGATCTGCGCAATTGTCCCGACCTGACAATTGCAATTCGTGCCCACCTACCCATCCCCACCGATGACCACGTCCCTTATCGCGTCCAAGGATCCATCCCTCCCTCAATCTCCGGCATACCTACAACTCTTCTGCACGCTCAACCATACAATAACAAGAAGTCGCAATGTCGGGGGACTCTGGGCGGGCGATGATCAGCCCGTCGATGCGGCGCAGTCCCAAATCGAACCTCCCGCCAGAGAGGGTCTTCTCCATACAAATCGGAACGGAGCTATTTCGCCTGTCTGGGGCATCCATTGCGTCTGATGGTCAGTCTGCTAGATAGTCCTCAACTTACGAACCTTCTCTAAATGTCCAAAGCTCCATCCTATTTCTCTCAGTTCTTTGAAGAACAAATCCGCCAAAACGGTGACAATCCCAACATCCGCACCCTGTACATCGATCGCGATCCGACCACGTTTAAAGAGATCGCCAAACATCTGCAGGGTAGGGCCGATAGTTCTGTGTCGTCGTGCCTGTACGCAAGTTAATTGGTTGAGGAGGATAGGATACCACATTCAGCCCACTGACGGGTCCCAATTCGTCAAGTTCTTCGCCGATGCTCAATTCTACAGCTGTGAGTCGGTCTTCGGGCGTGGAAACCTTGTTATGCTAACGGTCGCAGTACCACGTTTAATCTCCCAGCTATTCGAGTCACAAATCTTCATCCAGATCGGCGATCGCAACTTCCAGATCCCCCGCGACATCTTCTCCGGTCCAGGCGACTCGCCGAATTTCTTCACGTTGGGGTTCGCCGCCTTCTTCGCGTCGCCCGTCGAAGTGTTCCCAGGACTCGAACGCCACGGTCTCCTCCGGCCCCCGGCCATCACACCCCCCAGCGTACCGAACCGTTCCGGGGAAGTCTTCGCGCAGCTTCTCCACCTCCTGCGGGGCTACCCTCTGCGAATCCGAAACGAGGAGCACCGCGCAGAGCTCCTGCGGGACTGTCGCTACTTCCACCTGCGCGGCCTCGAGCAGAAGATCATCCCCCACCACATCAGCTTCAATCCGATCCTGGGGCGCGACGAGATCATCATCCGGCTCGAGGACGTGCGCCGGTCCGGGGTCCACCTCGAACAGGGCGCCAATGCCTGCGACAGCAGCTGGGTGCGGTACTCGCGGCCGTTCCTCGATGAGAAGAAGTACGACCTGATCGTCGAGATCAGCGACGAGAGCACCATCCTCGACCTGACCACCAAACACCCTACCTTCCTGAACCTTACCAAATCCCGGGTGACGAGTCTGCTGCAGATCGTGGCGAGCAAGAAGCTGGCGGAGCTGGGCGACGTCGCGATCAAGGACGAGCAGATCTGGTTCGTGACGGGCCCCGATACGAGTCTGACGGTGGACGGGGAGCAGACGAGTTACCGGGATGTTGTAGGTTACTCGACGACCCCGGGCGCAGACAGTTCGTCGCAGGAGTCCCCGAACAAGCGGAGACGAGTGGAGGAACCCGCCAACAGCCGGGTCTGGGTCGTACGCAACGGCCAATGGCGGATCTGCGTGCGGCCCAGCGTGAACCAGGGCAGTCTAGACTTTCTGCTGAGGGCGGTCCAGTTAAATGTATATACCCAGGAGACCGTTCGCAATCGGAGTCGACCATTCTTAGGGTCCTCGGGGATTGCATGAGGTACTATGATTATCTGCACTGTACATATCTGGATGAGGTAGTTAGAGCTCCTATATACATCTAATCAGAGAACCCAGCCCATTCATCCTCGCTGTTGTCTTCGTTTTCGTCATCTTGAGCCTCGTCATCTGAATCCGACTCGTCGGAATCTTGTGCATTACTGTCTTGATGCACTTGATCATCCTCGACATGGCCATTGGCACTTTCAGCCTCAGCCACGACCTCATCGTCTCCATCACGCACAAACCCAGCAATGAAGAAGCCGCCGGTGCCTTCGTCATCACCAGGCCAACAACGCAGACAACCCTCCAGCACCTCATCCGAGAGACCGAGATCGCCCACCTCGACTTGAGCAGCACCACCTGCAACAGGCTTCTCACTCCGCACCCCACGATGCTTCCACTTCCGCATCCCCTCCGGCTGCTCATCCCTCCGCATGATCCTCCACCCGCGTCTCTTCGCCACATCCGACGCCAGGATCCTGGCCACGACCGCCTCGTTCTCCACCATATGCACCGAGCACGTACTATACGAGACCCTCGTCGCCGCCGGAAAGTGCAAGGCATGCTCCACGATCCTCGTCTGCAGATTAGAGAGCTTCTGCAGCCGCTCAGGGCCCATGTGCCCATTAGCAGGCAGATCGTTCTCGTCCTCCGCCAGCGTGGCCGCCTCCTCCTCCTCCTCTGCGTCCGGGAGTTTCCTCTCCTCCCGACCCTCCTCATCATCCTGTTTCCGCTTCCTCTTCTTCCCATTCTGCCTCTCATTCCTACCATCATTACCACCCACCTCCGGCAAAACCAGCGTCGGCACATCATCTCTCCCCAAAATCCCACTCCCGGAACAACTGGGATCCAGCAACAAGCCCGTCACACCCTCGAAGCGCTCCTCCTCCGGGTCCAGCGCCAGGAAATCCTGCCCGGGCAACACCGTTACCAGGGAATCCGCCCCCGCCGTGGCCACCATCTTCTGAAGCGTCTTGGCGCGGACCTGCGACTGATCCATAGACCACACCCTCTTCCTCTTCCTCTGCCCCTCCCCAAGGGGATGCTTGCAAAGCAACGAAGCCATATGCGTAGTCTTATTCCCCGGGGCGGCACACCCATCCAACAACTCCCCGCCCTCCCACTTCCCATCCCCGACCAGCAAATACGCCGGGAAACACGACGCCTTATCCTGCAGAATGATCTCCCCACGCTTATAAGCCGGGGTGACCGTCAAATCCACCCCCTGCGCCACGGCCACCAAATCGGGTACATGCGGATCCAGATAGATCTTTTTACCGGCCGTGAGCGCCGCTTTTTGGGACACGATGCCCCCAAGCTCCACCAGCGACCCCACAACCTCATACCCCTTGAACGTGGTGGCGAGTTGCTCGGTCAGCGTCGTCCGCACGTTGTTGACCCGCACCCAGCGCGGATAGACTGCTGTCGCAGTGACCGCGGGATCCCCGCCGGCAGCGACGACCTTCTCGCAGCGGATGGCTTCGCGCAGGGCGTCGACGGTAGCGCATCCGCGCCGGACGCGCGCCTTGGTGAACTCCCCGCGCAGGCGGGCCTTGTGGCGCTCGATCGCTTGGCGGAGCGGGTGGGTGGCTTTGGCGGCGATGCCGGATTTAGCGAGGAGGTGGTCGTGGACGAGGAGGAGGGCGAGAAGAGGGGTCAACTTTTGCAGCGGTGGCGTCAGTATACGTATCTTGTAAACAGTCGCAGACTCTAAGGACAGAAAAGCATGCGCGGTTTACCCGCGCATTGATTTATAGCACGAAAATGGGGTCCTACCTTAGGTTCCAACTTCAAGATCCCCGCCTTCTCGATAACCTCTTTAAGGAGGAGATCCCATTTCGAGGCTTCGATGATCAGGGCGTAGATCTGCGCGGGCGAGGCCTTAAGGGAGCGGGCGTTGTAGAGGCGGGATTTGAAGGAGCCGCCGGTGGCGGGGCCTGTGAGGATGCCCACCGCGTCGTAGTAGAGGGACATCTCTTTGCTCTGGGGATGACTTGATCATTAAAACTGGAGGGCGCTGGGATGAGGAAGGGCGATGCTGGATAAATTTTGGTGTTTGCATTGTTTGTTTGGGATTTGTGTATACTGGACCTTCTCCGCGGGTTGTTGTTTTCACTCCCTATCAAAGAACCTACGGTTTGAATTGCTAATTTATTTCTGATGCTCGATCTTTCAACTCCGTCGACAGAGCTGTAGGACAAGAAACTATACTAAATAGAAGGAGCGGTCGAACCCCAACCAACCCCCCAGCCCAAAATCCGGAGGTGACCGACCTTATCACCTCCGCTCCGCATCTCCGCCCGCACCTGCGTCCGACTTATCAGTTTGCAGACAATTCTCCCGATTACGGGGGGCAGCACTGACTCACTTCATCTCACTCTCACCCTCCTTCACCCTCAAACAATCTTACCAACACATAACCCCTTCCCTTCCCTTCCCTTCTCTTTTCTTCAGTATAAAACCCACCAGGTACGCAACACCCACCCTCGCCAAGCCTCTCCAATCCCGAAAGAAAAATCCTAACACCCCTCCAGACCCTCGACCCTCAACCACCAACTACAAACCACAAGGAACGATGCCCTTCACAACACACCTCCTCCCCCCGCCCGCCCCAAACTCCAAGGGCACCCCCAAATTCACCCTCCCCACCCCAACAACCCCAACCCCACCCACCAACCCGCGCCTCCTAACCGACGCCCTCACCATCCGGCAGACAGTCTTCATCGACGAACAGCACTGCAGTGCCGAGGAGGAGATCGACGCCGACGACGGCCGCAGCTGGCATTGGGTTGTTTACCACACACCGGAATCAACCGCCTCCCCCCCGGCCGGGGCAAACCCCCCGAACCAACAACCTCCTCAAACAGACGCAACGGAAAGCAGCGATCGCACCCCCGTCGCGACGATCCGGCTCGTTCCGCCGCCGAATATCCACGAGCATCACAATCACAACCACGACGGAACGGGGAATGGGGATGGTGCGGAGCTAGAACAAGAACCCTACATCAAGTTGACGCGGGTGGCGGTGCTGCGCGAGTATAGGGGGTACGGGCTGGGGCGGGCGGTGGTGGAGACGGCGTTGGAGTGGGCGAGGGAGCATGCGCGGGAGATTGATGCTGCATCCGCTGCTTTTGCTGCCGCGCAAGAACCAGGAAAGGATGGGGCGGGGGTGGTGGTGGCGCGCCCGTTGTGGAATGGATTGGTGTTGGTGCATGCGCAGACGCAGGTGGAGAAGATGTATGAGCGATGTGGGTTTGTGACTGATGAGGGGATGGGGAGGTGGGATGAGAATGAGATTGAGCATTTGGGGATGTGGAGGAGGCTTGTTCTGGAGTAGGAGTTTGTAGATGTTCCAATATATAAAGGGTGCGGTGTGTACAGCAAGAGTTTCTAACGAATTAGACTTGAAAATAAGATTCTGGGATATTGTTCATTCTTATTGAGATCTAACTCGTGTATTGGAAGGTCGGGTTGATAAACACCGTACCATGAAGCAAGGAAAAAAAGAGATCGCCGCTCGTAGCAACATGACGGGGTATCCTAAGCATAAGGAGACAAGCAGATTGAAGACAAACACCTCCTCCTTGACGATCATTAGAAAGGAAGAAAACACCACAAGATAAGCAAAGCAAAACAAGGTCTTCCGAAACTCCGCACAGTAACACCGAAAAATGGATCCGAAAAAGAAGACAGCAGAGAAAAGGGATGTTCTAAAACAGGTATGTACGAAGTGAAGTGAAGCGAAGTGGGCGTCGGTCGGCATGAATCATTGTGGAAGCCGACAACCCCTCGTGTATGGACATGTTCATAAATGCGTGAAGTCGTGGTCGTTTCAGAAAGTACTCCAGTTCCAGCCGCGAGGGACGCTGGCCGCGATCTCGGTGGATTGACCGGGAACACCGTTCAATGCAGCGGCCTTGAGGCTCTCGACCGGCGAGGGCTTGGTGGCCAGGGAGACAGCGCGGTCGGCTACGCCAACGGTACCGGTCTGCGCATCGAGCTGGGTCTGGATCTTGTTGAGGCGCTCAGTGCGCGATTCCTCCCAGCGCGAATACGCGCTCCAGCAGAGATCGCAGGCACGCGACGGGACACCCTCGGGGTGGAAGCGGGCATTCTGATCGAGAGGGACGACATAGGGGGTGTGGGAGGAGCAGAAGACATGGCCGCAGTGGCGACAGTGATGGCGACGCAGGAAGATGCCGAAGGAAGAGCGACAGGTGGGAGAATCACAGTTGGGAGAAGCAGAGTCGGCCTGAAGAAAGATCGTTGTTAGCTTGGATTCGAGCGGATGATGCAGGGGTGCGATGGCGTCATGCCGACTACGCGATGATTCGCAATGGCACGCCTTGCGCGACAGTGCGCCGCAGGCACGCCATAGTGACTTTATAAAACATCCGATCGCCCACCCAGACAAGAAGGGGAAGAGATACTCACTTTCCAGTGCTCACGAGTAGGCTGGCCGGTCACCTCGCCAAGGTCTTCTTTCTTCATCCACTCATCCTCAGCCAGCTTGCTGACAGTCGAGCCACTGCTGTAGCTTTCCATGGTGGAGCGACGAGTAGCCGGGACGCCGATCTCGCCCTCAGTCAGGCTGTCCAAGGAACCGTGGACACTGCGGGGAGGAGAAGGCGGGGAGGCTTTCTGGGTAGCGTGGTCGTTGTTGGGACGCAAAGCAGCGGGGACATACAGAGGACCCTTCAAGGGACGAAGCTGCTTGCTGTGGAGCGGAAGGTACTGCTGCTGAGGCGAGGCCGGGGAGTTGTTGGCGCTGGTATCGGCGGAGTTGATAGGGGTGGGTTGACCGTAGAGGGAGATTTGGTTACCCGCGAGAACGGGAGAAGTGGTAGTGGCGGTAACAACGTGGGTGGCCATTTCGGGGAGATTATGATATCACCACAAGTTTCGGAAATGTGATTAAGGTTGAGAGGATGATCTGACGGAAGGCGGTGGAGAGGGGAGAGAGTGCACGAGATGGTTATGGGAATAACAAAATTCGCTCCAAGGGAGTACAAGGGTTCCGAAAGGATGGGAGGTAATTAAGTATGGAGAGATCTTGACGGTTTCGGGTGATGGTAATGACAAGGACGGGAGATGGTCCAGATGATGATGCTTGAGTGATGTTAAGGGTTGATAGTGAGTTTAGATCGAACACACGATTTTCGACAGAGAAGCTGGCTGGAACCAAAGAAGCATCGCAGTGGCAAGCAGGAGACGCGGGTTGATAAGGTTCGCTATGACGAAGGCAATCTGAGGATAAGCGCTGATAGAAAGATGCTAAGACGAGACCGGTTGTAAATAAAATTGGTTTTGGTTTGGTGGAAGGTAATGGTGGTGGTGGTGATGGTAGTGGTGGTATAGAAGTGTAGTAACCAGAGATCAAGTTGATCAAATAAACTGGGAAGGATTATGTATCCAGCACTATCACCGGTGCAGTTGGGAAGTAACACTTCAAATCCGGAGAGCGAAGGGGGGGGGATAACCCGGATACTAATATAGTTCTCGGTGTTTTGTATTCTGCGGGTTGGAGATGGGAAATTAATTTATTATTAAGGTGGCTCTGTTTGGACGGACGGACTGCCACTGCTCTCTTTCACTGTTTCTTGCTGTCTCTCTCTTGTCTCTCTCTCTCTCTCTTTCTCTTTAGTCTAACATTTTGCCATGCCTGCCTTGTGGAGATGCACGCTAGCGGGTGGAAGTACCAAAATAATTTAATTTACCGGGAAAACATAAAATCAATTAAAATAAATAAATTTAATAAAATAAAATACATTCAACAGGCGGGTAAGCTAAACGAAAGTCGGCGGCGAGATTACCATTGGGGGAGAAGAGAGTAGAGAGGGAGGGGAGGGGAGGATCAGCATCTTTTTGGTGGCTTTTTACTCGATAAAAGGTTGAGGCTAGAAAGTCCCGAAGAAACAGCAGCCGGTGGAGCCGTTGGAGGCGACTCTTTCCCGTCAGAATTACCCTATTCATCATCCACATCGGACTCACCATACTTCGAGTACATACTCATTGTACTCATGTACATACATGCCAATCAATGGCATCAATCCCCAGTCGGATAATATACAGGCGCCTGCAGGAAAGAATAACTGCAAATCTGACGCTGACCACCCCCTCCCGGGGAAGTAGGAAAGGGGGGGAGGGAAAGAAGACCCAAAGTAAGAATTACCCCCTGAGAGTGACACTGCACCTGATACCAGGAGGACTGTACATCACTGCAGAGATTGTAACATACCAAACAACCTACTGGCTACTCAGTATATGCCCTCCCGATCGGAAGCATGCCAACCACACTATTCCTAAACCAGCACGGCTTTTTACAGAGGATGGCTCTGAGATGAAGGGACGGATGGATAGTCAACTATTCAACCTGGAACTGATCGGATGCAACTGTTACTTGTTCTATCAGCATGAGTATATCCATCCGTCCTTGACTCTTTGAGTCCTTGACTATAACATCAACTCGCTGACAACTGGAGTACATTGAGCCAGCCTAGATGTAGTCTTGCACATGTATAGAAAGTCCCAAGCAAGGCAGGAGTGGTAGGAAGACAATCAAAGTGACAAAGTACGACGACGACTGGTCCAGGTAACCAGCAAGTAGTCTCTCATTCCTCTACCATCCGTCGGATCTGAGGAACTGGAAGGGCTCAATCAGGGATGGATGCATCCATTGCCAACCAGTCCTCTTTTTCCGATGCAGTCAAGTCATGATGACAACTGAATCTAATTCCTTCTTCCCCCTCCTCTCCTCTCTTTCCTCCGTATGTCCCCCCAGTCTTCTTTCTTGACCGCCTCTTACAATCATCCCCATCCCATCCCATCCCCCCCTATCAGCCTCTTGCCCTCTTCCTTTGATTACTCACATTCTCACGATGAATCATCGATCAAGCCGGTGGTATGAGAATCAAGTATGCATCCCGGTCTTGTGGCAAGAAGTTAATCAACCCTGAACGGACAAGCATGATAACTTTCCCCTTCAAGCTTTCTCCATGCTCTGCTCCTGTCTGTTTCCCCACTCGTCCTCAGATGGATCATGGATGGAAGTGAAGGGGTTCCATCCTTTTTTCCATCTTCAAAGTTCAAACCCACCCTCAGTCACCCACCCAACCCCCCCCC
>WOUI01000096.1:0-101800 GCA_012184565.1 Aspergillus floridensis
CAAAGGTTGAAAGGGAGCAAGTTTAAGGGTGGTGGGCCGTAATTTGGCTTTTTGTATTTCTCCCCCCCCCCCCCCCCGCCCCCCGCGGCCCCGGTTTGGCCTGCTCATGCTAATGAACCTTCTTGCCTAGCATCGTCATACCAACAATCTAGAAAGATTTCAACGGGAGTATGCGTTCCGCGTCCACTTCGCCGAAGAAGAATACAAGCACCTGGCAAATACCCTCCGCGAACGTCTCGTCCAGACCATTACCGGCAAACGAGCCCGTCTAATGCGGGAGAAAGAGCAGTTGGATCTGGCTGACACCAACGCTCTGCTCCTGCATCCGAACCAGTTCAGCATCACCAATCCTGCCAGCCCAGGTGGCATTCACGGTAACCGCAAGACGCGGCACACTCGCCATCGTGTCGATCTTGAGCTCGGCGACGGAGCCATGGCAGAAACTTTCAACAGGCGAAAGAGAAAGGCACCCGAGGAAGATGTCGGCTCTCCGGTTCGGGACTCGGGCTTATCTTCGCATCCGGCCGAGCGCGCAAAAGCTCAGCTGGTGCAGCAACAGCAAGCGCCCGCATACGCAATCCAGAACCTTTTCACGGAGAAAGAGCTCAGTGCGCACGCCAACCACGCACATGTGGCTACCGTGCACTTTTTCTCCACCTCCAAACGTGCGGATCAGCCCTCGGGTGCCGCCACCAACGGCAACAACACTGACGCGGATGAGGGTTCCGGCGTCGACGGCACAGGCGCGGAAGACAACGGTACCCCGGCCACCGATATGGCTCGGACGGCCAGCCAAAACTTCCACGCCACGCGCTCGACCCGGGGACACGGCAACCACGCGCTCAACGCCCTGGCTGAGCTCTCTGATAAGCCCGCTGTGCGGCCCAATCTCCCCTACAACATTTTGGCCAATTACCACGCGCGTCCAAGTAACAACGGCGCTCCCCCGTTACCGCCACTCATGAACGAGGAAGTTGACGATGACTGGGCTCGCATGGACCGGTTGCATAATAAGCCGGTCGGCTTCGTCGACAGAGGCCTGGCGCAACTCCTTGTCGAGTCTAGTCCTGCTGAGGTGAACGGCGTCCCTCAAAACCCCAACCGGTTCAACATGTTGCATCCGGACTTCCCGACGGATATGGGGATGCATCTGTACCCTCTCTCAAAGGACACGGGAGATGGAGTCTATAGTAATGAACGGGCCAAGAAGAGTAGAACTTAGCCCCTCTTTTGGTGTCTCGTTTTTGACTGGATTATCCAACTCCCCACAAACCAAATCGCACATATGTCCCCCTCCGAACTATACCTCTTGGCCGGTCAACATCGATTGAATCAACATATGCATTGTTACCACCGCATTGCACGAGTACCAAAGACTACTTGGGAATCACGACATTTACCATTACTAGCTACACCGGATCCGTTGGCTCACTTTACACCTACTACTTCTGACTACTACCACTTACACGCACGGAATACAACTAGCGGGAGTGAACACGATTGCTTTCTGCCCGTCTTACTTTTGTTCTTCCTGGTTCTCCGTTTGAAGGCGTTTGGGACGGCGAGAGGAGAACTTGGATTCTTTTTCCCCTTTTCTTTTTTGTTTCTTTTTCCCATCAAAACGCCTTGCTTTTCTTGGCTCTTGTCTGTCATACTTGAGCTAGTTTAATTCACCCCCCATACCCTGGCTAGAAAGAAGAAAGAGTGAGAAGACGGAAAAGAGGCACTCAATGATATGACATGACTTAATTCAACCTGACCTTTTCGTCTGCTTTGGAAATGATTCAGTCGGAGGGTAGAGCACAAGGAATATATATCTAGTAACGCATTGTTCTTGTTCTTGTTCTTGTTCTTGATCTTCTCATGCCAGTGGTGTTGTTTGTGTATATCGAACCACTTTTCGCGCCTTGCAAGTATCCTCTACCATGAGTACTATCTGTGGGTAAGTACATTTAGTACTAGTACAGTACTAGGTAGGCTGTAGTACATTTCATGCATACTGCCCGAATCTCTAAGAGCGGCGGGAAATCCGCCCGTGTCTCCGCCCCACTTGGATTTTCGGCAGCAGGGATTAAGTGGCGGAGATAAGGAAGTGCCAGCCGGAGTTAGTTGTAGATAGATCGATTCAACTCCGTAGGTAAATTTACAGGGATTTGCTCTTGGAAGAAAAAGTAAATTCCAGTCTTTGTAGGTGAGTAGCAGGCGCCAGCATACTTGATAGTCATCAATAGTTTCTTTTCTTTTTGTCTCGAGCCACGCACCTCCCTCTGTCCTTTGAACCTTGGTCCTTATAAAGTTTGCCTTCCCCCCCTCCGCCCACCCAAGATCCGGAATTTGGATATGCGTGCCCTTTGGAGAAATTGGTACTATCTTCATCGTCACAGTGTATCGGTCTCACGGGGGTTATCTCTCGAAAAACGCAATATGAGTACCCCCGCATCAGGAATCCTGTATTCGGCAGCTGTTTTGCTCGCGCCGGGCTCTCCGGGCCCGAGTGATGTCAAGGATAAGGCTCATCATCGTACCAATGGTTTCAAGAACCCATGGAAGTAAGTCATCAAACTGAGCATGACACCAATCCCGCTGAGCTGGATGTTAACTTTGTCGCTCAATTATCAGCTCCTGGAAAGATATCACAATCAGTGATGCTGTACGGTTTTGGGGGTAAGTGCTCAGGCCGCAGAGAGCGACAATTATACATGCAGGTTTGGCAATGCATCGATGAGCTGACTCGTGCATGCTTCTTGGCTGCTGTTGCTTAAAGGCAGATGATCACGGGCAAGATCAAATTCCCGAGCACCGCACCTCCCACCATTCCTGTGCAAAAAGCAGAGTTTCTGGCCAGTCGCACCGCTTCCAGCCTGCGCGCAACCTGGCTCGGCCATGCCTGTTACTATGTCGAATTTCCCAGCGGCCTGCGAGTCCTCTTCGACCCCGTTCTCGAGGACCGTTGCTCTCCGCTGTCTTGGATGGGTCCCAAGCGCTTCACCGACACTCCCTGCCAGGTTCAAGATATCCCTATCATCGACGCGGTCGTGATCTCCCACAACCACTATGACCATCTCTCTCATCCTACCATCAAGGAGATCTTTAGAAAACACCCGAATTGCCACTTCTTTGCTCCCTTGGGCAACAAGAGCTGGTTTGAGCAGCTCGGAATCAAGAACGTGACAGAGCTAGACTGGTGGGACGAGCGCGATCTCGTCCTGTCGCCCTCCCAGGAGTCCCCGGCAAAGGTTGAGGGAGCGGTTGAAGACATCAATTCCCCGTCCGCTGAGATCAAGGCTCGAATCGGCTGCCTCCCATCGCAACACACAAGTAACCGAGGGGTCTTTGATCGGGCAAAGACGCTCTGGGCTTCGTGGTCCATTGAGTCCGGGGGCCAGAAATTATACTTCGCTGGGTAGGTTCATGATCAATGATCCGGAAATAATTACGCGCTTTTACCTCCTTCTAACCCAGATCTCTTGAATTTTGAACAGGGACACCGGATACGCAGCAGTTCCAGAACTTCCAGCTGGCACCAACGACCATGCCCCAGAGCACAACTTCCCCACCTGCCCTGCCTTCAAACAGATCGGACAGTACCGAGGCCCCTTTGACTTAGGGTTGATCCCCATTGGAGCCTACGCGCCCAGATGGTTCATGAGCACCATGCACGCCGACCCTCACGATGCAGTCAAGATCTTCCGAGACACCCAATGCAAGCGAGCCATGGCCATCCACTGGGGCACATGGGTCTTGACCGAAGAAGAGGTGCTTGAACCGCCCAAGAAGCTGAAGGAGGCATTGCGAGAACATGATCTTCCGGAAACGGGGGTTTTCGATGTCTGCGATATCGGCGAAAGTCGCGAGTTCTGAGAGAGAGATAACCTTACCTTTGGATAAGGATTTGAATAGTGTCTGATCAAATATGTACAACAAGGGTTTTTTCTTGTGTTAGAGCCTCCCTAATTCTTAATATGTCTTTTGACTTTTGTGGATTTTTTTTTTACTGAATATACTTTTTCTACACTCTCATCTCCTGCACTGGATGCACTGGGCATCCATTAGTTACAACTCATTTTGCTTTTTTCTCACCGTCTTTCTTGCATATGACTTGTCTTAACGAAAATTCTCCATCCACTTCATCAAAGAACCTTTCATTTAAAATAACAGAAGGGCCACCCTGCAAGGCGAAGGGCAGTGGATGACTTATGAACCGGCCTGTCCCCTTCCTTTCCGATGGCAACGTTGGGGTGTGGGAGAGTCTCTTCTGCATCATCCACAATCCACCCACAAACGTGCCCCATGAGCCAGATCATCTATGACCTCCAACTTGACCACCGCTGTCTATGTATGCTCTACGGCATGGAGAAAAATGCTTGACAGAAGACACCTATCGCGTTATCTGTATCATCCGTACCGTGGAAAACTGGTCAATTGATGTATGCTTCACCGTGTGAAAGGTTAGTAGTCGAAGAAGCTGTCGCGGTTTTCTCTGTTACATTTTACCTGTACTTACAATTGATGTTCTAGCCATCGATGAATGTTCTCATCCAAGTCCGGTGATACGCTGGCCTTTTTGCTTTCTTTCCTTTACCGGGTTCCATCTGGCCTCCAGCTCAGAGACTCCTTTTTGAGACGCACTATATTCCCCCCCCTCCCCCCCCATCAGACTAGGCTGTACGAGGACACACCCCAGCGGCTGGCAGATCATCATGTCCTCATCTAGCATGCTTCCGCCCGTAGGGCCTGTAGGCCATGTCTACCCCCGACGACGACGCCGAAGCAGCAGCAGCAGCAGCAGTAGCAGCAGCAGCAGGCAGTACCCCTGGACCGGGCCCCGACCGAAGCCCCGGGAAGGCTCCCGCGGATATTCAACCGACAACGAAGACGAGGTCCTCTACGATCTGGACGAAGCCGCCCTGGCGCAGCTGCCCGTGCACCTCCAAGACACCATGCGCGAGCTACAGCTGGAGCGCGTCCACCGGTTCCAGCAGCAGCAGCAGCAGCAGCAGCAGCAGCAGAGCGCCTACAACGAGCTCCGGCTCTGCCGGCCCGTCTACCACAGCGACTATGCCGAGACCTGGTTCAAGAACATGATGGCCCGGCTGTCGGCGGACCAGGAGATGAGTGATGCCCACTACCATCTGCGACAGGCCCAGGGAAACACCTACCAGCAGGATGAAAGTTGGCGCTCGCAGCAGCAGCAGTGGTCGGTCAACCGGCAGAATGATATTCAGGCTGCTGCTGACGCTGCTGCTTCCGCCGCCGCCGTTGCCATGGGGGGAAACAGTACGTGGTTCGGAGATGATGGTGAACCGGGATTTGAAATATCCCCGCCGCCTCATCATCACCATGATATGGCGGTCTTTGAAAGGAATGTGGATCTCTCACCTGTCAGCTCGAGGCGGTTTTACAGTATGCATTATGGGTATGGACCGCGGCTTGAAGAAAGAGGCCGGCCTCTGTATGAGACGGACACGGGGAGTAGTAGTAGGGAACGGCGGCGCGGGGATGGTGGGGGCGCGGTTCAATCACACCATCCACGGCAGAAGAGCCGGTCAGTCATAGCTTCTATGCGCTGTAGGGTGAAGAGGAGTATTCGAAGAATGGGGAGGCTGTTGAAGAGATAAAATCGAGTTGGAGCTTTTGATTATGCTGGCGTTTTGCGGTATACCACTTTTTGAGCTTGATGGGTGTTTCTTAGATTCTTTTATGGGTTGGACTGGGGTATCGTTGTTGAGAGATCAACCATTGCAGTTGCTGCTATGTGTGCAGTTCGTTATATAGAGATCATCTTGTGTATAACGTTATAACCAAGGAGAAGATATTAAGGCGGTCGGGAATTCCAGTGGTAGAATTGATAGATCAGGGGAAGGGTGGCACTAAACCCAATCCAGGCTAGTTGGCGGTGAGCTTCTTGTCCGCCATCCCACTTCGGGGTGCGCTGGAAATTTGATGGTGACGGCGGGCACAACACCTTCAGTTCCCCATCCTACGAACCGGCCTCTTCTTTTGGCTGTTTGCTGCTCAGATTCTGCATCCTTCCGCAGGCCTAGTCTAATCCCGTTTATTTTATCCCGTCCTTCCCTACACACGCCAAAGAACTACCGCCAAAATGCAGGCTCCGGTGGTGGTGATGAGTATGTTGCTTTGAGGGGGGGGGGGGAGGTTTTGCCTGTGCCTGGCCTCTGAATGCTGACTTTTTTATAGACACCAACGCTGGTGACAGACAGGTCGGTCGTAAAGCCCAGCTTTCCAACATTGCCGCTGCGAAGACGTACGTCAAACCCTTCTCAACCCCCGCCTTCCCCGCTCCGGTCTCTAATACAGGATTGTCAACTGCAGCGTTGCGGATATTATCCGGTCATGCCTCGGACCCAAGGCTATGCTGAAAATGCTGCTGGACCCGATGGGCGGTATTGTCCTGACGAACGACGGACACGCTATCCTGAGAGAGATTGAGGTGTCGCACCCCGCCGCGAAGAGCATGATCGAACTGAGTCGCACTCAGGACGAGGAGGTCGGAGATGGAACGACGACCGTCATCATTCTTGGTATGCATGCATTGCTGCTTGGGGGCTCTCCTGATTGCCGAAGCAAGCCTGCTAACATGTACCAGCCGGTGAAATGCTCGCACAGGCCCTTCCCCAACTCGAACGCAACATCCACCCCGTTGTCATCATCTCCGCCTTCAAGCGTGCTTTGGCTGACGCCCTCGCCATCGTCGAGGAGGTCTCGATACCCGTCGACATCGACGACGACAAGGCCATGTACACCCTCATTCAGTCCTCCATCGGAACCAAGTTCGTCTCTCGGTGGTCGGAGCTTATGTGCAGCCTCGCCCTGAAGGCGGTTCGGACTGTGTCCTTTGACGCTGGCGGTGGCAAGCGTGAGGTTGACATCAAGCGCTACGCTCGTATCGAGAAGATCCCCGGTGGTCAGATTGAGGACAGTGAGGTTATCGACGGTGTCATGGTCAACAAGGATATCACGCACCCGAAGATGCGGAGAAGAATCGAGAACCCCCGCATCATCTTGCTCGACTGCCCGTTGGAGTACAAGAAGGGTGAATCGCAGACGAACATCGAGATCACCAAGGAGGATGACTGGAACCGTATCTTGCAGATCGAGGAGGAGCAGGTTAAGCACATGTGTGATGCCATCTTGGCCCTGAAGCCCGATGTTGTCATCACCGAGAAGGGTGTCTCAGGTAGGAACCAAGCGCTGAGATGTTGGGTTTGCATATATCTAATTCCTGTGTTCAGATCTCGCTCAGCACTTCCTGATGAAGGCCAATGTCACAGCTCTCCGCCGTGTCAGAAAGACGGACAACAACCGTATCGCCAGAGCCACGGGCGCCACCATTGTCAACCGCGTGGACGACCTCCAGGAGTCCGACGTCGGAACCCAGTGTGGTCTGTTCGAGATCGAGAAGATTGGCGACGAGTACTTCACCTTCATGAGAAAGTGCCAGAGCCCCAAGGCCTGTACGATCCTCCTCCGCGGTCCCTCGAAGGATATCCTGAACGAGATCGAGCGTAACCTCCAGGATGCCATGGCCGTGGCCCGGAATGTCATCTTCCACCCCCGCCTTTCCCCCGGCGGTGGTGCCATCGAGATGGCCGTCTCTGTCCGCTTGAGCCAGCTGGCCAAGTCGATCGAGGGCGTCCAGCAGTGGCCCTACAAGGCTGTCGCCGACGCCATGGAGGTCATCCCCCGCACGTTAGCACAGAACGCCGGTGCCAGCCCCATCCGTGTTCTCACTCGTATGAGAGCCAAGCACGTCGAGGGCCACACCACCTGGGGTCTGGACGGCGACTCCGGAGCTTTGGTCGATATGAAGGAGTACGGAGTTTGGGAGCCTGAGGCTGTCAAGCTCCAGAGCATTAAGACTGCTGTTGAGGTGAGTGCCCGCGCCGTCCATGTCAGATTGTCCCCCAAGCTAATCAGAGAATTCAGTCCGCATGCCTGCTCCTCCGTGTTGACGACATCTGCAGCGGTAAGTCGGCCCAGCAAGTGGGTGTCGGAGCCGGTGGCGGCGACGAGTAAATTGAGTGAGAGATATCAAAGATAGTAAAAATTGCGTACATAATTCTGCACGATGACTTTGGGTAACGGACATTCTGTAAGAACATCCTAGACTTTCAAACTAATGGGTATCTTCATATCGTACATTGGAATCCTACCGCATCTTTTTCCACATGTTGTGCAACAGTGGCCATAGCACTTTCTAGCCACTACCTGCCCCCCAATCTAATCCAATGCAATTCAATCATCATGAATAATAATCCCTTGCACCTCCCCACCAGCCTCGCCATTGCCATTGCCATTGCCATTGCCATTGCTATCCCCGCCCTCCGCCCCAGCAACGGTACCATCCCCAGCCGCCGCCGCCGTCTCATCCGCCCGATCAACCACCATCCGATCCCCCGCCCCATCCTTCCCCTCCTCACCACCGGCCTTATGAGTGGTTTCCTTCCTCGCATTAGCGCGCTTCTTCTTCTCTCTCCGCCGCCGATTCTTCTCCGTCCGCTCCTCATCCCGCCGCTTGGTGTCGGCCTGCTTCCGCGCCCACGCCTCGTCCTCCTGCTCCTGGATCACCTCGTTCTGCATCAGCCGGAGCCGCTCGTACTCGCGCCGCCGGCTGGCCTTGTAAACGTGGAACTCGCCGGACCCGGCCCCCGCCGACGACCCCTGCACGTTGGCGACGATCTCCGGCGGCGGCGGCAGCGACCCCGCCGTGCGGGGAGGTCGTTGGGTGGGCAGATGGATCTCGCGCGTCGGGTCCCGCATCAGCGATTCGATCTGCGAGGCTTGTTCAGATTGTGCGGTTTGGGGGGTGTTCAGGGCGCGTCGCTTGAGGGGCCGTTTGCTGCGCGGGTCGGCGCTTGTGGGGATCGATTCGGGGATGGGTTCGGACATTTTGGGGAGGCGTTGGGGTTGGTTTGGGGGGGGGGGGCGAGGTTGTTTTTTAGTCGTGGTGGTCTTGTGAGGAGGAAGAGTTGAGGTTGAGGTTGGTGATGGGTGGAAAGTGTAGGTGCACGATTGTTGGAGGGTTTGATGATCGGCGGTGCCGGTGGTTGTTCTGGAAGCTTTTAAGAAGGGAAGTGGGTGGCTGTGCCAAGACTGCCTTTAATGTAGGGAAGTTTATCCGAGGTTGGGCGACTTGAAGTATATACTGCTATCGTAAGACAGGCTAACAACTTTGTGGTCCACAAGAATTCTTTTCTATAGTTCAGCGCTGAAGCAGGAAAACAGTGCACAATGGCCGATGGGACCTATTCTTGCCTAGTCCCTTTGGAGGTGTTGTTGTTGTTGTTGTTGGAAAAAGTGACAAACCCCTCCCTGTTCATTATCTATACTTCCTCTTCCCGGCGGGGCTGGCTTGTCTTTCTGGCATGTAATCACACACGGCTTGTAGAAGGTCGTGAAGTGCTTCCGCCCTCTTTAACCGGTCTCTGGCCCTGAACTCTTCATTCACTCCCTTAGGTGAACGGTAGAGCCGTCTCAAGGCTCCAAGGAGTTTCTTTCACTTTCCCTCAACCTGACGGGTGATCCCATACCTCTGACGTTATTTCTCTCCCTCTTCTTCTTCCTCCACCTCTCGTCAGCAAACTACTACCTTCGCATCTCACAAAATCTACTCTCTTCTCTCTCCCCCCACTGTCACTTGGATCTGGCTCTCCCAAATACTTGCTCACTGCAAATTCCAACGCCTATGCAGATCGTGTGTCCTCGTTCCTAATCATGGCGGGGACTGCTGAGGCACAAAGAAATACGAAGGCCCACGTAAGTTCAGTGAGCTGAGGCAGAGATCTTCTACTGCTATTCCTCTACGTGAAAGCTCATGTTCAGCCAGTTCGAACCAGATGACATATGTTGTCTGGTCTCAGATCTGTCTCGCGTGTGCTCTGTTGAGGTATGTTTACTAGGTCTCTTGTAGTAAAGCTTTTCTCAGATACTGATTAGATGCAGGGTACTCATGATGATGTACTTTTATCCCCCCCCCCTCACCAGAACACAGATCTCTTGTGTGACTGACCTATGCTGCATAAAAGCCCCTATTTTACCCGCTGGATGAGTACCTCATCCTTTCTCATCCATCGACACCCGCGGGAGTTCTGGAGAAATTCCTGCAGACAGAGGACGTAGGTAGCAGAACTCAGGGACTTCTTCCGCGTGTTTACTAAAGTCTCTTTTGCTCCTCAACAGGCCCCGCAAGGATATATTTTTGTCCTTTTCGTGGATAGATCGCAGGGCTACTCGCTGATTCCTGAAAATGAGCTCCGACTTATCGACAGAGAATGCCACATTGGGGATATTGTCAAATGCCAAGCACACGATGCCATGTGTGGCAGGGTACTAAGTTGCCGGACCAAATACACCCTGGAGCCTGTCGCGTCTCTCCACAGCAACTCACTAACAGGAGAACATGGCCCGCTTAGATTCAAGGATAAGCCGAAGTGTCTCAGCTCTAGCATCATGCCACCGATGGACGAACTGCAATCCAACTTACTACATGATGTTGTCGTCTCCGACATTGAGCCTCATGAGCCATTCGCCGTGGGAGATCACATCATATACCAGCAGAAGCTTGGGGTCATCCGGCATGTTGATCGAGATCCTGTATTTTTGACGAGGCAAAGCGAGGTCGTCACCCTCTACAATCCATTGAACGTCGAATGTCCAACTTGGGTCGACTCTGAAAGGCTGGTGTGGATGCCACGCGGTGGAGATATCACTAAACAGTCAGAGGTTGCCGGAGCCGAGATAGTATACAAGGACCCTGGTCAAGTCTATCCTGGCCGAGCTGCCTTGGTCGATGCCGCGAACATGTGCGAAGTCTATGGTGCTCGTACCAAGAACCCAACTCGTGGTCGTCAGCATGTCAGCACGTTGGCTACACCAGCCTCACAGTACCATGTCAAGTGGATGATGCCAAATGCGTTCGGCATCGGAATAGACAAAGACACAGTCACTGGGGGGACGGAGATAATCAGAGCATCTTTGTTCAAGAAGTATGCGGTCAAGTGTGACTTCGGCCGGGCCCCCACGAACAAGTCTAGTGAGGAGGTACTTCAGTTGAGGCCTAGATGCTTGATAAAACTGGGAAGTGTAGTGCGCTTCCGTGACACGGTTAGAGCGGCTGCAAAATACCCGCACTACCGTCACGTCCCAGTAGAATATTCGTTTGGGTATGATTTGAATGTCTTTCGAATTGTCTCGTCCAAGACAGACACGACAGTTCAATGGCAAAACGGGAAGGTTACCATAGAGAACGCAATATCTCTGCATACACCAAATCCTTATCCCGCAGAAGAGGTCTTTCCCGGAGATTTGACTGTTCTCAAAGACTCGATTCAAGGAATTCCGTCGACCGGAGGTGATAATAGATGTTCATCATGCTTGTCGCTTCATTCACACGAAGTGGGCGTGGTTCAAGAGGTGGATAGTCGAGAGCGAGTAGCATATGTTCGATGGTACGACGACGCTACTGTTGAGCTCCCGCTACACGGATACTGTCTAAACCACGAATACACTCGACTGGGAGCCTTGAATACCAAGAGAACTCCAGTCTCGCTCTATGAGCTCGCCTCTTTCCCTGCCCTGCGTAGATCACCAGGGAGACTTGTGCATATTATACCGAGCACTATACACGCATCTGTGTTGCAGGCTCTCCGGGTAAGCCCTGCGTCTGGCAATGGCGCCGATCATTCGAGCCATGCACCTTCCAAGCACTTCGATGCTATACGGAGCTACCTCGAGAAATCGAAGAGAGACGTCGTTCGTACTGCATGGTTCAAGAGCACAATCGCAGTTGACAATTCTCCGGCACCCACACGCCTCAGTATTCACTACGAAGACTTCTGCGCAAGGTTGCATGCGAACTTTGTCGGGATGATCATGAAACCCAACCCCGATGGTACCGTCACGGTGCGGTTAGCTCACGGAGATTCATGTGTGGATATTGAGATGCCAACGGAGAGAATCTTGTTGTCATATCCTTGTGAATGTGAAGAAATGCCTCCTAATGGGTCGGCTCCGAACGACGAGTCAGAAGATCTCGACACAGATGATACCGATAATGAAGACACTGATGACGATGATGATGCCAACTGCCACGGAGTATCCCATGGGGTAGAGGCAGGGCCTACACACACTTCGAAAGATGCACTGGAACACATTGAGGACTTCCCGTATTATCATGTCACCATGGCGGATGCTGAAGGAGACATGGAAATGAGTGGAACAGAACCCTCCGGATCATCGGCTCCTCCAGCGTTCCTCGTACTCGAAGGCCCCCCTCCCTCTGATCATCATTTCATCTCGAGTGAGCCCGCGGGGAATTCCAGCTTGAGTATCAAGCGCATACAAAAGGAATGGAGGGTCCTCAATACATCTCTTCCTGCTGGCATCTATGTCCGTGCATGGGAGTCACGCGTGGATCTCATCAGGACTCTGATTGTTGGGCCTACGGGCACTCCGTACGAGCATGCGCCTTTTGTGATCGACTTCCACCTTACGGATCAATTCCCAAGCAAGCCCCCGGTTGTTTTCTTTCACTACTGGTCCATCACCGAGGCAGAAATCAACCCTAATCTGCACCTAGACGGCCAGGTTTGCCTTAGTCTGTTGGGCACATGGCCTGCACAGAACCCAAATGAGGTTTGGTCTTCTTCCAAGTCTACCCTTCTCCAGATCATGGTTTCCATCATGGGTTTGGTCCTGGTAAAACGTCCGTTTTACAGTAAGGCAGTCCCCTTCAGACCTGAAAAGTCCCGTTGCTAAGCACTAACTCCTGCAGATGAGCCTGGCTTCGAAACCCTTGCTACAGACGAGGAGAAGCGGATTGACTCGATTCAATACACCGAGCGAGCATTCCTACTGACGCGGAAGTTGATGATACATGCTCTGGCAAACGAGGTGTCTGGCTTCGATGATGTTACCTCGTGGCTATATTTTCCCGCGCCCACGACCGCGCTGAACATGAATCGCCCTCATCTGATCCGTCGAGCCATCGACGATGCGCTGGCAATGATTGAGCATCACCACCGCACCTCCGCGGGCCAAGACCCAGCTGTCGGAGAAGCTTCTGCATACATGTCGCGGCTCAGCCTTGGGGCAGTGGTCATGCTTCAGAAGCACATCGCCGATTTGGAGAAACTTCATACCATATGGCTTGAAGCTCTTCGGGATCATTGTGGACATGAGCCTGAACTATGATCTGTAAGAGCACCTCATATTTGTGGAGGCCCGGCTGGAGTAGGTTCTCAGGTTCTCATGTTCTCGGTGATATTTGCTGTTGGTGAAATCTGATGTATGTACGAGTCAAGCCCGTGCTCATGGTTGATTTTTTAGGCAACAATGGGTGAGATAGGCAGCGATAGGCGACTTCTGATGAACAATGATATCTAGGAATTGAACTGCTACTTTGGTAGTGCCTATACTAGGTAGATGATGCCTGTAAGATATCTCGACTGTTCTTTAGCCTTCTGCAGTAAGATCGATGATTTCGAAGTATTCTCGAAGAACCGACCGCAGCGACCGCAGGGATTGAAGATGTAGTAGTGATGATAACCACAAACCTCACGATTTCAAGTGGCTCCATAATAGCAATAATTGAAGCGCCAGTGTCAGTCTGTCATCTAGAACAGAACATAATTCATTAATGATCATTACCAGCCATGAGCGTCGCAGCAAAAGGGCGGCGAAAAGCCCTGCGGCATTGGTCTTTGGCGGATTCCGTTGGGCTGTTGGCTCGCCCGCACTCCCTTTCCCACGCTCGTTTTCCTTCCTCTCTCAGACCACCTCCGATTGTTTCCTCTTCTGTTTTAAATCTCGCTGTCAATTTCTTTTTAAACTTTTCTTTCGTTTCCATCGCCCACCTACTGTTGGTGTGTCTTCCAACTTTCTCAACAGTCTTGAATGTTTGACCTGCTTTCTCAAATCCAGTAAAGTCAGGTGTTTGTGCCAGAACCCAAGAAACTTGCCGCACGTAGCACCGTCGTCATTGCAGTACGGCAAAAATGGGCGCATATCGTTTGGGTAAGTTCCGTTCCATCGATCCTTTTCTGCCTTTGAAGTACAGTGTTGCTGTGTACATTCTATTGTCTCAAGGCATAAATTGGTTTCGATATGTGAAATATGGGCTGGTGATAGGGATTTGTTGTCTACGAGTCTTCAATATTTGTTCTGCCGTGCTGCTTGCTGCTGTCCTACCAACTGTCACATTATCCACTTCACCAGATTCCTAGATTTTTTTTTTTTTTTTTGGATTCTGTTTTCTTCTTTAGTTGTTTGCACTACTAGCACAATCACGCTACCCGACGAACTATGCACCTCTGATTTATTGAGCTCTGAACTAACCAATCCCCCCAGAGGAGGCGAGCACCAGCCGTGCCGGCTGCCAGAACAAGGAATGCAAGGATGCCAAAATCAAGATCGCCAAGGGGGAGCTCCGTCACGGCAGCTGGGTCGAAGCAGGCGATTACCAGAGCTGGAAATGGCGTCACTGGTAAGTTTTTCTCCCTGGCCATCTGCAAGCAGCAAGCATTTTAAGCCCTTTTATTTTTGTGTGTCGTACATCATCTTCAAGTATCTGACATACCCACCCCCACAATCAGGGGCTGTGTCACGCCGAATGTCATCCAGAATCTGAAGGATGCTATCAAGGACATAAGTGGTGGGGATGAGACAGATTGCTCGGCTCTCGATGGCTTTGATGAGCTTTCTGAGGAGAATCAAGACAAGGTTCGTCGGGCGTTGGAGCAGGGGCATGTTGATGATGAGGATTGGAAGGGGGTAAGTCTTTCTCTTTCTTTTGCTTGGTGTCGATTTGGGGGTTGGTTGGGGTTGGTGCTATTTGCTTGTCCGTGGGGTCATGTGCAATTCTAAATTTTCTGGATGATTAGGATGTTGAAGTCAACCGTCCTGGTATGAATGGCTTCCGTTCGAAGGCCACCAAAAAGGAGGCTGCGGCTAAGGTAGGATGGTCTGATTAAATACCTGGCTTTCCTTCGGACTTGAAACTGACATAAATGAACAGAAGAAGGCTCAGGCCAAAGCTGACGAGGAGGATGAGGCGGAGCCTACTCCCAAAAGCAAGAAGCGCAGTCGTGCTCAGCCCAAGAAAGACCCTAAGGTCGAGGCTGAGGCCGACGGTGAGCAGCAGGAGCCGGAAGAAGAACCTAAGCCTAAGCGATCCAGGAAGAGCGCTCAACCTAAGCCTGTATCTGATGAAGACGAGGAAGAGGAGGTCAAGCCGAAGACTTCCAAGCGCGGTCGTCCAGCGAAATCTAAGGCCGCTGTCGAAGAAGCCGACGAGGAGCCTGCTGCCGCTAAGAAGAAGGTCGCGAAGAAGCCGACTAAGGCCGCTGCTGCTACTGCTACTGCTGACGATGAGGAGAAACCTAAGCGGGCCCGGAAGAAGAAGACTGCCTGATTCTGATGCTCTTGTCTTCACTAAGACGTTGCTGTCTTCTTCGGAGCGTCTTCCCACCTCGGGTACATTCTCTTACTGTCTATGATCTGCTAATAGTGTTGTTACTGTTGTTCTGTCATGGTATGTCCGGTAGCGATCATCCTGTTTCATGTCGTTTATCTGGGGTCTACTTTATCTGCATGCTTGCATTTCTTTTTCCTATCTTACGGCGTGGAGCGATGTGCTCAGAGGGCGTGATTCTTTCTATTGTGTGGCAAGAAGCTGCTCATGATTGTTGTTCATGATCATCAGTCTATATCTTAGGTTGTACGTATAACGTCATGGGGGCTTTTATTCCTGCCTGGGCCACCGAGCCTGGTTGTAGCCTGAAAGTACTGCGACGATAACTACAGTGGCCGAAAACCAAGCACGAATGATTGATCGATCAGCCGCTCACCATCACATGATCCCCACCACCACCACCACCACACCTTCATCTCTTAAAATCCCTGTTTCTCTCCTGTGCTCTTCTCTTTCTTTCTTCTCCACGCTCCCCAGAGTCGACCGTCCCGCTATCGTGTCTCTACTTTACCGTAGATGACCGCAAGCGCAAGCTAGATACCGTAAGATTGCAAGTTCCTTTGCAAGCTTCCCGCCGGGTCTTCTTCTGATGAAGCCCGGTGTCTGCGAAAAGGGAACCTGTAGCCTTGCATGATCAGCTTCCGAGACTCCTCCCCCCGTTCATGCGATCCTGTGCATGACCCACCGGCGGCAGCGTCATTCCTGTCTTTCCCTGCATTTTGAACCACAGTCATTCGCTTTCTGCTCCCTCTTCTGGTCACTTCCTTCTCTTCTTTTCTCTATTCTCTCTTCATTCCACACCTGAATGTCTATCGTCTCGTTCCTGGTCCAGTGGATGGATCCGGGCGGCAGAAGCACGATGGCCGGTAGGGCTGGTAGAAAACGCTCCTCGTCTTTGCTGGCTCAGAACCGCCGGGTCAAGAAGCCTGTCCGATCATCCATGACCAAGAAGGTAGGTGTTAAGGCGAAGTCAATGAAGGGTGGGAAGGGGAAGTATGAAGAGAAAAAGGAAGAGGAGTCGACACTGAAGGAGCCGCCTCTTACAAGGTAGGTGTTTATCTGCATTTACCTGGTCATTCCTGCGGGCTGTCTTTGTCTTTTATTCTTGCTTTGCTTGAGCATTGTGCGTATGCTTTCGCATGCCAATGTCTCCTTGCTTGTCCGAGCCGTGAAAGCTAATGTATTCTGCAACCCTCCAGCCCCCTCGTGAGCCCCGTAGTTAGCTTGATCGTGGGCCCGGATCATCGCCTCTTCGTCGCGCATGAAGATGTACTCTCTCGGGCTACTTTCTTCGATGCTATGCTCCGAGATCAGTTCATCGAGAGCAACTTGAATAAAGTGGTGGCTCTGCCAGATGAGTAAGTATCACCTTCTTTTTGCGCTTCTCTAGGGGCGTTGCTTGTAATGTGATCAAGACTGACTAGAAGAAACAGGGACCCAGAGATCCTTTCCTGCATCCTCGAATTTCTCTACAAAGGCGACTACTACCCGCGTCTTCTACGTGGGGACGGTCTCGAGGCACCTGCGTGGCGCCTCGAGGAAGAAGCCGACAACGAGAGTGAGATGCAGCAGAACGCCGAGGAGGTTTTAGCAACCAAGCCAGTTCACACTCATCCCAGCAAGGACGGTAGTTCTGCTGGCCCTAACACCTCCCCCACTGCAACCTTCCATCATCACCGGGCAGGCCTCATCCTCCGGGATACGGCCATCTACTGCGCCGCCGAGCACTACGGCCTCCCCGAGGCCTTCAAGCGTCTCGCCCTGCGCAAACAGGGTCTCCGAACCGGGATCGCGGTGGACGTGATTCTGCGGTCCGCGCGTTTCGCGTACGAGCATACGCCCGAGTCGGAGGATCGGCTGCGTGCGCGTTACCTGGCGATGATCATCCGGTCGCGGGCGGTCTTCAAGACCAGCGGCACGATGCAGCTGGAGATGGAGAGGGGACATCCATTCTTTTTCGATTTGTTTGTCGCGCTGTGTAATCATGTGGATGATCTGGAGGGGAGGGTTGCGGGGGCTGAGGTAAGCTTTGCTTGATTTGTCGATGGGAATTGAGGAGTATCATCCTTGCTAATAAGCTTGATGCGGTTGCTGCAGTAATGTCCGGCATACCTGTGGCGTCATGGGTTTGTGTTAACGGCTTTACTGGCTGTGCCCTGATCTCGAATCTCGTTTACTGGGTTGCGCGCGGCGAAATTGGCAGAGAAGAAACGCTCACACACATATCGCCAAAGAAAATTTATAAAAAAAGGTTGAAAAAGAAAAACAAGCCATTTACTCGTGGAGCATCTGCAGTGCGATCTGATACAGGAAAGGGATTGGCCTCGCGAGCCTGGGAGCATGCTTTGAATTATCTGTTATATCTTAATCCTCTGCTTTACTCTGATCTGCGTTGTTCTGCTTTGCTTGGCGATTTCATATGATCTATGTATAATGAGGTAGATCAGACTGCTCGGGATGTGAGTTTGCAAAGGGAGACATGGATGCTTATGTGTGTGTGCCCCGATCTTTCAACAGTCTGTTTGGATAGCTGAGCTGTGCCCGTGTTCTTGTTTTGCGTGCTGGGCTGTTCTTTGATCGAATCTGCTTGGGGGAGATTGAGCATAATGTTGTGAGCCCTCTTGTGGGCGTGGATTTCTCGGTGAGGTATTTGACTTGTGGAATCTATCAAGAATAAATGAGAATGGCTGTTAATGGCCACCTCGCCAAGTCATAGACTGCTTTTCTAGTATCAATGTACAGTACGGTGAAGCGATGAGGTCTACCCCAGATCGACCGAACAATGGCAGGTCCAGGCGAAGCTTGTTGCAAGAGTGGAGCAAGCTTGCCTTATCATTGCCTAGTCTAGTGCCACTACAAGGGGGCTCGAAATTGGATCCAATTATGATGTGATTTGGTCCCTTATCGCAGCCACCCCCAACGATTGTCCGTCCTCGGAGGCCCGACCGGGGCTTCGTATATCAGTTACAACAAGCTACAAGAACTGAATATAAGGTCCTTGACGGGCCACATCGGGTTTCAGTTTGGGTTCATGAAATGGTTAGTGGCTGCAAGGGTCCAGGGAAATGCGTGCTCCACACCTTATCCACGAGACAACAGGCCCATCTGTATCTGTTCATATTGACATCGATCCCTTACCTGCGATGGACCACAAAAATAAGAGCTACAACAGCGGCGACAACAGCATGCATGACTCGCATATTCTGATAGTCGGGGCCGGAACGTGGGGTGCTTCGACTGCGCTGCACTTGGCGCGTCGAGGTTATACCAATGTCACGGTTCTGGATGCGTATCCTCAGCCATCCGCTATTTCGGCGGGGAACGATGTAAACAAAATTGTCTCCTTCAGTATGCTTCGTTACTCTCTTCTCTAAGAGTGTCTGCTTGATCCCTAATCTAACGAGGTCCTGTCCAGTGAAACCTCCAGCCGACGACGACCCAGACTACGCCAATCGGACCTTCTTCGCTGCTCTGAGCCACGGCTTCCAGCACGACCCGATCTTCAAACCACACTTCCACGAGACCGGATCCATCACCTCCGCCTTCTCCCCGGACGGCCTCAAGCATATCCACCGCCGTGACCGCCCCGGAGACGAGGTAGTCGAACTGAACACGCCGGACGATTTCCGACAAGCATTCCCCACAGGGATCCTCACCGGCCCTCTCCCAGGGTGGAAGGGGTACTGGAAGAAGAGAGGCGCGGGCTGGGTGCACGCGCGCAACGCCCTACTCGCGGCCATCACCGAGGCCCAGCGCCTAGGCGTGCGATTCATCGGCGGCGACCCGCAAGGGAAAGTTGTGCGGCTACTCTTTTCCTGTACACCCGACCACTCCCACAGCGCAGGAGACGTCATCGGCGTCGCAACCGCCGACGGCACTTACTACCACGCGGCCAAAGTGATCCTCGCCGCCGGCGCCAACGCGGACCAACTGCTGGACTTCAAGAAACAGCTCCGCCCGACAGCGTGGACGCTCGCGCACATCCGCCTGTCCCCCACCGAGGCCGCCGCCTACCGCAACCTCCCGGTCCTCTTCAACGCCGACCAGGGCTTCTTTATGGAGCCCGACGCCGAGCACCACGACCTCAAGATCTGCGACGAGCATCCCGGCTACTGCAACTGGGTCTACGACAACCCGGACGACAAGCCCCACAGCGAGAGGCGAAGCATCCCCTTCGCCCGCCACCAGATCCCACTCGAGTCCGAAGCGCGCATCCGCGCCCTGCTGCGCGCGACGCTGCCCCAGCTGGCGGACCGCCCGCTCGCGTTCGCCCGCATCTGCTGGTGCGCTGATACCGTCGACCGCAATTTTTTGATTGATTATCATCCCGATCATCCGTCTTTGCTGTGTGCGGTGGGCGCGTCCGGGCGAGGGTTCGCACATATTCCGTCCATTGGCGGGTTTATTGTGGATCGGTTGGAGGGACGGTTGGAGGAGAGGTTGGCGCGGACGGTGAGGTGGAGGCCCGAGTTGGCGGTGGATCGCGATTGGGAGGATACCCTCAATCGGTTTGGTGGCGAGTATCGGGTTATGGATTTTGGGGAAGCTGAGGGGTGGACGGAGATTGAGGAGGGGGAGTGATTTGGTTATACACATGGTGACACTGTCCTGGCTGATTGTGATAGGATCTGGGATTCTATGAAGCTAATGAACGGCTGGATTGGTGTATTGACCTCTCTTTTAGTCGAGTGGGGAGAATGCTCTGCTTAGGTTCATTAAGTTATGAACGTGAGATAGGTTCTCTTTTTGGACCTGTTGTAGCGGGTGGTCGGGGTGGGTTGATAAGAGGTTTGTAGATGATGGGTATATGTAAAACGAAAAGCTGGGAAGAGGCTGGCTGGTAACTAGTCTCAGGTGTCAGGAGAATTGAGTGAGGCGTGGATGAGTAGATAAGATTAACAACTTCATCTTACTACGGTGATTGCCTTTATCTGAACTTAAGTTATGGATTATTGTATGCCTAGCATAAAGGTACTAGTACTGCGTATTTCTCTATAGTTTCTCCTCCCGCCTGCCTCCTTCCCATCCTCCTTCCTCACCTTCTTCTTTTCCTACTATCCTACCCTTCTCCTCTACCCGCCGATACTTCATCATAACCTGCTCAGCCACGATCTAGACGTGTTTGAATCCGATTCAATATATCCTGAAGGCCCGCTGCATCCACCTTTCTAGACTCACGCTCGATGAGTGTCCTCCTCTCTTCGTCCCGAGGGATGAAGCTTGCTGGAAATGGAGGCGGTCGAAGGAGTCCGCCAATTTCTAGGAGATCCCAAGGATCCAATTTCAGCTTCATTCCATCTGACGAGCCGACCTCAATATCGAAAGCCCATAGTATACTAGGGATCAAAACCTCAAGCTCTTTCTGAGCCAGATACTGCCCCGAACAAGCTCGTCGCCCGCAGCCGAATGCAAGCAGCGGAAGGTTGGGGTCTTCAATCCATCGCTCTGGGCGAAAGGAGGCGGCATCTGGTCCGTAGGTATCAGTGTTTAACACGGCTGACCAATGATTGAGTATCACCACTGAGCCTTTCGGTATATCATAACCCATGAACGTGTCGTGCTCGGAGCTGCAGTGCGCTAACGATCCCACCGTGATAGGCCGCCAGCGGAGAATCTCGTTGATGAAGGCTTTTGTATAAGGCAGCTCGGCTATATCATCCAGACTGGGGAGACGAGTTTTTCCAACCACGGCATCTAGCTCCTGCTGAGCTTTCATGACTTTGTCACGGTGCAGGATGCATGCCAGGATGCAATATCGGAAGGCCGTGGAGGTGGAGTCGATGCCGGCTTGGAAAAGCACGCCAACTACATAGAGTAACTCCTCATCGCTGAAATTGCCGGTTCGTTCCTTCGTCTGGACATGCTTTGTGAAGTTCCACCCTGGTGCCTTTATAGCGTGTCCGCTGCTTTCTGCAAATATCCGCATCGCCTGCTGATGGAAGCGATTCCCGAATCTCTTCCATGGGTTGATCAAGCGGGGCAGTTTATTGACGAAGGGCAGGATGTCTACCAGCCAGGATCCAGAGATTGCACGCATCGTCTCCTCGACAAAGTCAGACATCTCCCGGATTTCCGGCTCATCTCCTTGGAGACGTTGACCATACGCAAGGCTGTACACCACGCTAGATGTAAAGCGGACAATGCTTTGGTCCCAGTCTTTCGAATGCAGCAGGTCGCGGAGAGTCAGCTTGGTTTCTGCCTCAAGGAGCTCGTGGAAATGCAAGGCCTTGCTCGGTGCGAGAATAGTCTTATGGATGCGATTGTGCGCCCTCCACTGCGGCCCATACGGTAGAAAGACCGTGTGCATCCCGTGGGACAAGTTCTCTAACGCCATCACCATTCGAGGCCGAGAGCTATAGATGCGGCCTCTCTTCGCAAATAATTCATTGGCAATCGAAGCGCTGCCTATGATAATGACGGGTCTTTGCCCCAAAGACAGGCCCACGACTGGTCCATACTGCTTGTGCCATTCATCGAAAGTAGACCTGGCCAAGCTGGAAGGAAACTGATGAAGATTCCCTATCAATGGAAGACCCCGCGGGCCCGGGGGAAGTCTATGGCTTGGCCATCTTTTAGTCTGCCTGAGCCAGATGAAGACACACATAGCAGCTAAGAAAGCTATCGTCTTCCAAAGTTGTGACACCATAGTCTAAGCTGTGATGAAGCCAATCTCCATCTCACGGTTCCTGATATGTGGTTTGAAGCTACAGCAGTTGTCTTTCATTATATGCGAACTAGGTTGAGGAACTCATGATGAACTCGTGGTTGGTCTACGTGCCACAGACTCTCAATGTTGGCTTGCCGTCCACCAAAAGTTCACGAGTCCGTTTCTTGTACGTGTTCATGTCCGGATTGATGCAGATGCATGACGCATTCTGCACTGTGATTGTCGACATATCAAATCCCAGCTCAGACGGGATAGGTCTTCTTCTTCATGTCCTAGGACTATTCGCCGGGTCGATTCACCGACGTACATGGTACGAAGATTCAAGATCATTTTCCAAGTGTTACCTGCAGTGGCATTCCAAAAGACAAGAAAAGGTGTCATATTCCTGCACGGCCAAGAGTCAAAAACTTGAGCCAGATTCTGAGGTGGGCTAAAAAGGCAACTGGCTTAGTTTGAATGCAACAGATGGAGGCTGAGGTCTGCTGACATTGATTATTCGTGTATCGCACATACCTACTTCGGATTGTTTGCCACACAGATCCGGGTGCAAGGGAAGACCTGCCGGATATCTTGTTACCCGTTGTTTCTACATGAACAAGACTAAAAGACCTTGAGACAGGTCTAGTTACCCACCTGATGCGTGAAAACACCTGCTTGTCTGGTCTAGTACTTGGACGCAGGGAGTGCGAGCAAAACATCGATTCGGCCGCTTAAACCTGTAGTGCCTTTTCCTAGAGAATTGGTTTCCCGATTCCCTGTTTTCCCGCTATCTGGCTCCTTCTCAGACTAACTTTCAGGAATGCTTTAAGGTTGTTTGCCGGACCAGTCCACGTTTCCTTCTCCTGAGGTATTTCCCTGTCTGGGCTTCACATCATGAATAAGGTTAAAAATGACGTCGCAAATGGCTCGACGCATGCTGTGCTACAAATGCTTCCCTGGCCTAAGCACTCTGTCTTGCATGCTATGTTACACACGTTTCCCTGCCACGGATGGTTGTGGGAATGGTTCATGCAAGGGGCATCCGGTCTTCACGGAAAGCTCAGGTGTCAGTCGGCTCTTCCGCTCAGGCGAGACTTCGCTTCATTATTGATTTCTAGAGTTTTATTGACGAGGTCCTTACTAAGACGGACTGCGAAGTGTCATCGTTCTACAAGTTCACACTGCACGGAGGGTTTGCAGTAATGAGGCCCACTGTGATATGCATGCAAAAGCTCACCGAGAACAATTCGGTAGGTGAGACCGGTATACAAACATTCAATTCTATGGACTGCAATTTGAAGTACAAATTGGAAATATATCATGATTATGGCAGCATACATGAAACACTGAAAGAAAAAGCAAGGTATGTTGCAATTGCCGCTATGAAGACAAAAGATAGAATCCTGAAATTCGTCAGTAGCTGCACACCATCCATCTTGAAAATTTACCTTTGGGCTCAGCTTACCATACTCCTGTTTTGCGTCTCTCCATACCTGCGAAAGTTGGAACCCGCCCTGCTGTGCAATACTGCTCATTTGCTCTTCATTCCATTTACCACTACGGAAGAAATAAATCTTCTCCCCGTGATGTACGGTCACTGACGTGGCGCCGCTCGACAATGTGACATCGCTTTCAGGTGAATAGAAAGTCAGAATCTCATTCTCCTCCCGATCGTACTCGATGAGGCAGTTCCAAACCACGTCGTTGAACAGATCCGCCCGGAGCAGCTTGTTAACGTGAAGTAGGCCATAGCGGAGGAAGAGGGACGACAAACCCCCTTCGGGATTGTAGGCTTTGAGTAGCTTGCTCTCGTCGGCACAAGCGTCCGCAGAGACCAAGAAATGGCAGTGCATTCCTGCAACGGCGCAGGCTTGGCGGAACTGGCCCATAAGGTCGCCTGCTTCGGTCTTGGAGAGATTTGCCACACTATTGCCGACCCAGAGAAAGGTGACTGAGCGTGTGTGGAGACTGGCGGTGTTGTTGGCGATCCAGTCTACGCAGTCGTCATATGTGCCGAGCAGACCGGAGATACTGATGTTCGGGAAGTGCTTGAACTCTGCTTGCAGAGCCTGCAGGCTGGTGCGCAACGCTGATTCTGAGACGTCCAGGGCATAGTACTGGACCTCCTTGCCTTGTCCAGCGAGGGCGGAGAGTATGATTGCGGTCTTGTGAACGTTTCTAGGATGGAGTCAGGCACTGAGTATGATTCATGAAAGTGAGATCTTGAAAGCGCGCGAACGCACCCACACCCTAGCTCGACCAACGCAGAACGATCAGGTAGAGCGCCTGCCATCTTGTCTTTGTGCGTCTCGAGGATCTCCAACTCCTTTGACTTGGGATAGTAGTGAGGACAGTTGGTCCATTCATTGAAGTTTTTGAGCCCCTGCTCGTCCCAGAGGAGAAGTGACGGAATCGCCTTGCGCGGCTGCGACAGACCCGATATAACGCATGACTTCAGGTCGAGAAGCTCCAAGGACTTTCGAATGTCGCGAAGAAAGGGTTCCTTGGGAGCCCGCGTATCGAGCGATAGTGCCGAGCATGGCCCAGTAACTTCGCAGACGGTGGTTATAGACATTTCAAAAGCTTGATCGATGGTCTCCAGAGATTGAGTCGTTTTGCTTCAGCTGAGATGCCTAGCTTATCGGTTTTAAAGTCGATGACTGGCGTTGTGTTTTGTCAAAAACGGACATGATGACAGCGCAGTCCTGTATACGTACAGCATACGATGAATTGTGCTTGTGTCTGCCACCCGCTCATTCCCAAGAGTGATCATCTGATATGTCCGGTTTGACGCAAATGTCCCTGCTGATGACATATAACTGTAGAAAATTGACGTACTGTCCATTCATGCCGGCTGCGAAGATCCCTTGACAGGTTGGTTAGGGTTGGCCGTCTTAAAACTAGGTTATCGACTCGGGGCAAATCCCTAAGAATGTAAGATAGTCACCACAATACGTCATGACTTGAGTTATGTCAGGTAGAGGTCTGCATAGAAGAACATTGCTGAAGTATCCGAGTAAGAGTAGTCGTGGGCTGGGGTCCGGGATAGACATGATGGTATCCTGCGTGTGAGGAATAAAACCTCCATTGGTGAGCACCTTTGCGGTACAAGAATCCCCCATTGGGTGCCTTGCAGCTATCAATTCGTTTGAATTACGGACCTTGTTGTTGCTGCATGTCTGAAGAAGATCGTCTTCTTTGGGAGACACTGCACACATTTACCCTGTTCAGACAGGTTCCGCATATTTCAATAAAATCTCCGGAGATTCATCGGATTGGCGGGATATGGCTTGGATTGAATCAGACCAACTAGATCTTGGAAGAATCAAAGTAGTCTGCTGGCGTGAAGTTGGGCATGTGGTGTGTTTGTGGGAGTGGTCGAATACAATGAGGAGAAACAAGGCAGCTGCTGGTCGCCACGCAAGATCCTCCGTTTTTCCTTTTCCAACTTCTTCGACGTCAAGGAACCTTGCTCCTTCTCGATACCAGTATGAGGGACACACGGGGCTCTCGAGGTGAGACACACATTCTGTTCATATTTATATTCAACAGCTAGTCGTTCCAACGGATGAAGTGAATCCTCTTAAGACATTCTTGCCTTCATTACCTACGCCATACTCTTCATGCACACAAGACAGCTTCTTCTCTGATCTTACAATAAAAAGCCCAGCAGAAAACCATGACAAGAGTCGACACTTGCGAAGATGCCACCCCTCAAGGGCTCAACCAACCCACAAAGACAACCAACAATAACCGAGAATCGCTACAATTAGTGGGTGACACCGAGCTCGACCAGCTGCAGCTGCAGCAATTAAACTCCTTCAACCCCCCATTACACCAGCCCGCCAATGTCTGCATACATGAACTGTTTCACAGTCAGGCAGTTGCACATCCTGAACGCGAGGCCGTATCCGCTTGGAATGGACAGTTTACTTTTGCCACTCTCGATCGCCTGTCGTCCTGCCTCGCGTCACACATACTGAATCTTGGAGTCGCAATCGAGGAGTTCGTCCCGGTGTGCTCCGAGAAGTCACGCTGGTATCCCGTGGCACTGCTGGGGGTCTTGAAAGCCGGGGCTGCCTTTGTGCCGTTGGATCCATCCCATCCCACCCAGCGCTTAGAGGAGACCTACCGCGCCGTCGCAGCGAAGGTGATCATCGCCACCAAGGCCACGGCCGAGAAGGTCAAGTTTGCTGACAAGGTAGTCGTGGTTGATGATGACGATGGCGATGGTGATGTCACTGCTCCTGGGAGAGGGGCAACCACGCTGCACCCAGAGCCAGAGGTTCCCTGCACCAGTACTGCCTACGCAGTCTTCACGTCCGGGACTTCCGGAAAACCGAAGGGGGTGGTTATAGAGCATCGGTCTCTATCGACTAGCGTGCTGGCCAACAGTGCCGCGCTGAATATCCATTACAAAACCCGTGTCTTCCAGTTTGCGTCCCATGCGTTCGACGCCTCGCTGTTGGATATCTTCGCGCCGTTGGTCATGGGCGGTTGTGTGTGCATCCCGTCAGAGGCTGAGCGGAAGAACAATCTGGCAGAGGCATGTCGCCGGCTTAACTGTACTTGGTCCTTCTTGACTCCCTCGCTGACAAGGGTGTTGGAGCCGGAGGATTTATGCACCCTGCAGACCCTGGTGATTGGAGGCGAGGCTCTGCGAGAAGGGGACATTGAGAAATGGATGCCTCGTATGCAGTGCATCAGCGGTTATGGTCCCACCGAATGCACGATCGCCTGCATGGCTACGGCGCTCCAACCAGGCGTCCGGCCTGACCCGTCTGATTTGGGGCAAGGGGTTGGAGTCAATTGCTGGGTCGTTGACCCCGACAACCATGACAGATTGAGTCCGCCTGGGAAGGTTGGAGAACTGCTGCTGGAGGGACCCATGGTCGCCCGCGGCTACTTCAATGACCCTAAACGAACGGCCGAAGTGTTCATCAGCCCCCCGGTGTGGCACAAAATGTTGAGATTCCGAGGTGATCGGATGTACAAGACAGGGGATCTGGTGGTTTTCGACGCCGTGAAAAGCGCGATCCGTTACGTTGCCAGAAAGGATACGCAGATCAAGCTCCACGGCCAGCGTCTGGACACGGGAGAGGTTGAGCATCATATCCGATCGATGCTACCAAGCGCCGTGGATGTTGTGGTAGATATGATTCATCTTGCAGATGAGACTTCAGCCTCAATCCTCGTTGCATTTCTTGTTCTCAAAGCAGATAGTACAACAACGCACGGCACCAAGGCAGAATGGCTTGAGGAACCGACGGATGACCTGAGCACTAACGTGGAGATGCTTAAAGCCAAATTGTCCGATCTGGTTCCTGAGTACATGATTCCCAGCGCATTTTTACCTCTAGTGTCAATGCCTCTCACGAACAACGGAAAGGGTGACCGGAAAATGCTTCGCAATCTGGCTGCGACCTTGACCCGACATGATCTCCGCAGGTATAACGGAAACTATGCTGTCGAGAACAGCAGGCCTTCCAGACCAGTTGAGCGCAAGCTCCAGATGCTGTGGTCGAAAGTACTCGAGATTCCAGTGGATGAGATTGGTCTTCAAGATGGCTTCTTTGCTCTTGGTGGGACTTCTGTGGCAGCCATGAAACTGGCCGGTCTAGCGAGGAAAGAAGGCCTCGAATTAGACATAGCCGACTTATATGGTCACCCTGCCCTCAAAGACATGATGACCCGAGTCCGCACGATCTCGAGAGATAGTGCAATCCAGCCGTTCTCGCTGGTTCCTGCCAGTGAAGACTTCAAGCAGATCGTTACAGAGACCATGAAGCAGTGCGGGCTCAGCCACGAAACAGAAATCGAGGACATGTATCCTTGTACACCGTTGCAAGAAGGACTTATATCTCTCGCCGCTAAAAGACCGGGCTCCTATATTGGCGTGTTTCGGTACGAAATGCCTGCGAAGGTGAATACTCACCGGTTCCAGTCCGCATGGGATGCGTTAGTCGACGCTCACCCGATCTTGAGGACCCGATTTATCCAAACCAGCAGTGGCAAGATCTACCAGGCAATAATTCGGAGGTCAGTCGCGTTAGATGTGAGCACGCTGAACAGAGAGGGAATCAGGGCAGCAAAAAGTTCGCTTTCCTGCGAGCTTGGACAGTCCTGGATTCGTGCACATCTTCACAATACAGCATCTACTTTACAGCTCCCGACCTTCACACTGACTGTGCATCACGCTTTGTCCGATGGCTGGGGCCTTCCCGTACTCCTTCGGGACCTCGAAGCCGCCTACAACGGACATACACTGGAAGAGAGGCCGTTCAATCCTTTGATCGAGTACATTGGGCGCACGACTACCGAGCGAGAGGCGTATTGGCAAGGCCACTTTACTGATATGCAGAGTGCCAGATTCCCTTCGCTACCCTCCCCAGCGTATGTCCCAAAGGCTACGGAAATGCATCCAATCTGTATTCCCGTGGACCATCGGGTTGCAAGTGAGTACACACTTGCTGACAAACTCAAGCTAGCATGGGGGATCATCCTTTCCCTTTATACGGAGACCGCCGATGTCGTCTTCGGCCTCACTGTTAGCGGACGTGGCGCCCCTGTGCTGGGCGTCGAGGACATGACTGGCCCGGCAATCGCAACCATCCCTTTGAGACTGAATCTCGATCCAGAGATGACCGTGAAGAAGAGTCTTCAGCGGTTGCGGGAGTCCTGTGTTGCCGCGATGCCATTCGAGCACATAGGGCTTCAAAACCTTCGACGCCTTGGTCAGGGACCTAGCAAAGCTTGTGATTTCCAGAGCCATGTTGTCATCCAACCCGAGGAGACTGGCAGTGATTGGATGTTCGCAAGGAAGCAGGACTATTCGGAAACTGGAGCATTCAGTTCCTACGCCATTACCTTGATCTGTCAGCAGAAACCGGGCTCAATAGAAATCGAGGCGACATTCGATCCGCACGTTGTCCCCAGGGTGCAAATGGACCGATTGCTGAAGCAACTTCGACATATCATGCAGGTTCTGACTTCTGGATCCGAAGAAGCTTGTCTGTGTGACCTGGACACGATCTGTCGTGAAGATTGGTCACGATTGAAACAATGGAATACCGCGCTTCCCGAGGCAGTGGATATCTGTGCTCACGAGTGGATCCGCAAGCGAAGTCTGGCGCAGCCCAACGCTCCAGCTGTGTGCGCTTGGGATGGCATTTTCACTTACGAGGAGATGGAGCAGACTTCACTTGAGATGGCTGCCTATCTCCGAGAACAAGGCGTAGGCCCTAATGTGTTTATACCTCTCTTTTTCGAAAAGTCATGCTGGACCAGCATCGCAATGCTTGCAGTGATGAAGGCCGGAGGCGCATTTATTCTGCTAGACGACTTTCATCCTGTACAACGACTGCGTGGAATATGCGATGATGCAGAGGCGCCTTTCATTATCACGTCGGAGAAGAATGCACCTCGTGCAGGTCAAATTGCAAATTCTTCCATCATACTGGGTGATTCGCACCGATCGTGGCCACAGAGTCAGACGGAACCCGCAACTCCCATGTCACAGGTCAACCCCAGAGATGCGCTCTATGCAGTCTTCACCTCGGGCTCGACAGGAAAGCCTAAAGGCGCCGTTGTGTCGCATCAGTCGTGGTGCACAAGCGCCAAAGCCAACAGCGTTGCATTGTCATTGCGTCCTACTTCCCGCGTCTTTCAGTTCGCCGCCTACGCTTTTGATATCAGCATCGCAGATCATTTGCTGACTTTCGTGGCTGGCGGTTGTGTCTGTATTCCTTCTGCCAAAGATCGAGAAGGAGACCTTGCTCAAATCATCGGTAGACTCGAGGCCAATTGGACATGCCTCACGCCGTCTGTGTCGCGCATTATCGAGCCTCAAAAAGTTCCAACACTGGAGACGCTGGTACTAGCAGGAGAGCCTATTGCACCGGAGGATATCTCGATGTGGTCACCAGCAGTTCACCTGTTGAATCTATATGGGCCCGCGGAGTGTGCCATCCTTACCACTCTGAATCAAGAGGTCAACAACCCAAGTGATCCGAACAACGTCGGGCCTCCGACCAGCGCAGTGTGCTGGGTTGTGGACACAAGAAGCGTCGACAAAATAGTACCTATCGGAACAGTGGGAGAGCTCGTGGTCGAAAGCCCTATTGTAGGCTACGGGTACCTCAACAACCCGATCAAGACGGCTGCCTCCTTTATCGCCCCAGAGGCGCACCCACCGTGGCTGCGGCGATTCCGACGCACAGAAACCGCCCGTTCGCGCCTCTACCGCACGGGTGATCTGGTCCAGTACGCAGAAGACGGAACCCTGCGGTTCATCGGCCGCAAAGACACGCAGATCAAGTTGCGCGGACAACGCATCGAGCTAGGCGAGGTCGAATACCACCTGCGCCGCAGCTTTCCTGATGCCGCCGAGGTCGTGGCCGAGGTCGTCGTCCCGAACGATGATAAACCACATAGCCGAAGGCAGCCGACCCTGACGGCCTTCATCCGTCCACGGGAGCAGACTACCCCCCATGAATCAGGCCCCTCTCTTCTCCAAGCGCAAATCGCCACAGCGCTGATAGCCCTGCGCGCCTCACTGCCCACATACATGATCCCGACGGCATTCCTGTGTATAGATTCATTTCCCCTGAGCAAGTCCCGCAAGCTGGACCGCGGCCAGCTCCGCAGCATGGCCGCTGCGCTGCCCCGAGAGGCATACCTCGATGCACCCACCCTGCAGAAGCGGGAGCCGTCCAGCCCAGCGGAGGAGATGTTGCATCGGCTGTTTGCGGACACTCTGAAGATCGACCCCGCGGAGTTCGGGATCGACCATGATTTCTTTGGGCTGGGCGGCGACTCCATCCTGGCTATGGGTCTGGTGGCGCGGGCGCGGGCGCGAGCGCGTAGCTTGGATTTCACCGTGGCGGATTTGTTTGCTCATCCGACGGTGAGCGCGCTTGCTGGGCATTTGATGCGTTGTAGTAATCCGTGATAGGTCTACTTGGCTGGATGAGCAAGTAGAGTTGAATGATGTATTGTTGGGAACGTCAAGCATGGCATTCCGGAGTTGGATAATCAAATCTTCACCTGGTGTCCAGCAACATGTCTCCGAGTATGTGCAAAAGTCACTCCATGTCCACTTCCGTGCAGTGCAAGGACGTGGATTCGAAATTCCGATGTGGGTTATCTGAACCAAGCTTAGACTATACACCTGATTTATAACTATGTGGGTCATTCGTCAATGCCCAGTAATGGTATTGCTCGAGAAGGTGGAGGGAGAGCTACCATTTTTGGCGTCTGCGTATGGTCAATTTGCGTATTCTAGCATATTTCCAGATTTCGAGCATGTTTACCGAGTATTACTATGTCTATTGGACCGATGCTGTGAAATGAGGCTTCCAGATAAGATGCTGCCATGTCCCCCCCCCAGTGCGCACCCCACTGGTTGCGCTAAACTGGATGCGAAGCTGCCGCTGAGTCAGCGGGACCTACCTCGCTGCCCACTCATGGTAGAATGGATGAGCGGTCTACCTTAAAACAGAGGAGCGTGGATTCTTAGCGTGGTGGGACCTTCTCTTGTGGGCTGCGAGAATGTACTGTGATGTGTAGGTTACCGTATCTCAAATGCTATGTATGGATACTGGGTTTGAGACTGATGTCTACAGTGTAGGTATAGTGGCTACCCGTGAACAACTGAAAATACTAGCCAGAAAAGACCCCATAGATCTAAAAAGTAAACCTGTTGCACACGATATTATGCACAAGAATCAGAGAGTAGAGCTCTAGACTGGCATCTAGCATGACCGGTCTTATCACGCTGATCCCCGGCACAACGGAGATTCCAGTCTAGTACCACAGAGCCTTGTTCCAGAACACGCTACGGGCGTTGACCAAATCGTCCTGGGTCAGGTACATGGTGCTGTTGAAGACGAGCTGGGTGGCGGTGTAAGAACCGTTTAGGTACTTGGGCCAGTAGAGCTTGTCATCCGCCCACTTGGTGTTGGGGTTGCCGGTGAGGACGAAGGAGAGGAGGTATTTCTGCATTTTGCGCTGTGGGGGGGGGGGTGAATTCTGTTAGTCGGGAGGGATTTGTTATAGGTAAGGATGATAGGAGGTGCGGTACGTACTGCAACGGTGGAGTCGACGTCGGAGTCGCTGGAGATGGCGACACCTGCGCCAGAGGAGGAGCTGCTGCTGCCGCTGCTGGAAGAAAGCGAGTAGGTAGAGTACCCTGTTACAGTATTTGTGAGTGCCTGGGGTGTCTGGGGGGCTGTTGGCGGAACTTACAGTAGTAGCTTTGGTCGGTGCCGTGGGTAGCCTTGCTCAGGGCGACCATCGCGTTCCAGGTGTTGTTGTTCATGGCTTCAGTGAGGGCGAAATTGTGGGCGGTCAGATCGAAGGACTGTCTCATGTCTGCGAAACGGAGAGCCTGGCTCGAGTAGCTGGAGGCAGGGTACAGCCTGAGGGCCTCCCGGATGACGTTGTCGGTGATCGAAGGGAAGAAGATGCGGAGGTTCGTGATGATGTCCTGCTCGGAGGAAATGGTGGTCTCGCCCTCATCGGTTCCAGTGTTGGCTTCGTGCTGCTCGTGGGAGATGACCACGGGACCGCTGAAGTTGAAGTGCTTCTGGTACAACTGGGCCTCGTAGGTGTCCGCCACAAAGTCGCCGTCCACGCGAGGCTGGAACTGGTAGTCGTAGGCTTCGTAGACGTCGTTGGCGGCATCGGTCAGGTTGGTGAAGGCAACGCTGCGTAGACAGTCCAGGTCGCCGCCTGTGCAACCGACCGCCTTGGAGACGTTCTGGTAGAACGCTTCTCCGTGCTCGTGACCAGCGCCTGGGACGAAGCCCGGTGACATGATGTAGGCACGGCTAAAGAGCTGCTCAGCATGGCCGGCGAAGCGGGTCATCTGGAACAGGGGCATGGAGCCACCGGCCGAGAAACCGACAGCGGTAATTTCATCGGGATTCCCGCCAAAGGCGCTGATGTACTTGTGCACCCACTTGAAAGCGTGCTCAACGTCCCACAAGGCAGTATTGGGGGTGCCACCCTGGTGAGCCAAGGAGGGGCCATTCGCTAGGCCCATGAATCCAAGACGGTAGTTGGGGGCAACAAAGATGAAGTCTTTGGAGAGATCAAATAGACCCTCAGGCGTATTTTGAGACTTCGATCCTGCGGTGAAACCACCTATATTGCAGGTTAGCTAAAGCAACGGTAAGGTGGCGCCAAGCGGAAGATCATACCGCCATAGGTCCAGAGCATCACAGGTAGGTTGCGGCCTTGAGTATTAGCTGGAGCCCAGACGTCCATGTAGAGACAGTCTTCCGTGGATGCACAGTCTACGTCAGATTCGGCAAGGCTGCCATTGTTCATGGCGGTCTCAACGGGAGGCCATTGCGGCTTCGCGAAACGAAGGTCACCAGTAGGCACCGCGGCGAAACGAATATTCTGGTACTTGTAGTAACCGATCGAGCTGTTTCCAGCAGCAGGCGCGAGGGTGCAGTAGTCGAGAGTAACAGTGGCGCTTTGGGACGATGAGGAGGCGGTGGGAACAGCAGCAACTGACGCAGCTGTGCCTACCAGAAAGAGTGCAGTGCTTAACGAGCGCATGTTGTTGATACTCAAAAGATGACTAACTGAATGGTCTGTACTGTCGATGAGAATGAGGGCCCACACATCCTTTATAGACCTGCCCAGGTTTCATGGGGAATGAAGGAAAGACCTCAGATGTACCGGACAAGATGTGTAAGCGGAAGTATGTGCGAGAGGATATGAGAGACAGGTCTGCTGTAGACTGCATTCGTCATCAAGAAAGGCGGGAAACCCGTTTAGGTCCATGAGACATCTATACGGGTGATGGAGACATAGCGGACACAGGGAAAATGAAGGCATGTCCACTAAAATTGACTATGATTCCATAGGCATCGATCTTGGCCTCAACTCTAAGCTGGATTGAAATAGGGTTGACCCACATGGCAGACCCACGTTCCGCGTCTCTGCACGGAAGTCGACCAGGCAATGGAGTAATAAGAGTCGAAACCACGCGGCCGGTTCTCGCTGTAAAACAGCTCACTGGCTCTGGCTTGATTGCCAAGAATTAAAAGGTTGATCACCTCTATTTTACTAATGAGGTTTGTATGGTGAGGGGTAAAACACTTATACGCAGAGTCAAGCTCGTGTCTCAGGGTTGGAGCCTGGAGATTCTTTAATCTCAGTATACAGATTGCCTGCTCAGATGCCAGGTCTCGAGAACCGCGAGCCACGCAACGAATTCGTCACTACCCGTGCCAGTGGAGATTCGCCTGGGAATGAATCGAATAGGCCCGGAATTCTGCCTGGGCTGTCTGGCCACAGGTAACGCACTCTTTCCGCTTCCGAATGTCAGTTTTGCATAGACAGAGCAGTTCAACTGGGAAGTGTGAATAGTCCTGCAGTGCCTCGCGAGGAAAATCAGGATATGACCATGTAACCAGAGTATAACCTGCATTCAAGGGGCAACTGCATGTGCTGCAAGGGTATGAGGCTTTCTTGTTCGGCACAGGGGGAATATGCTGTTTGGCTTGACGACCTGACGGCCTTCAACCACCTGCCATCGCTCCTGTACCACACCATTGCCAGCCTTGTGGGTCTCTTGTGTCGGAAGTGAAGTCACCGTTTGGGCTGGAGGTCCCGGCTATTTAGCACCCTCTGGAGCGCGTCTATGGAAGTAGGACTCTGTTGTATTCCCAAGCCTGAGCTTCCAAGCTTGAAAATTCTTGAATCGTTGTGAGATGGTCATTAACAGCCTCTCGTCACCTACTTACGTATTGTAAGAGAGAGTCCTCCGTCAGATAAACTAGGCCCGTAACATAGAGCCAATATCTCGTGTAGATCACGTGGAGGCATTGCATTTGTTGAAGTGTGACCATATTGAACTTGATGAAGCGTAAGAAGCTTAAAGAGTCATTTCGTGCCGTTGCTGCTTTGCAAGCGTGGAATCCAAGCTTTGCTATGGCGATCCTCAAGCCTTTGGGCAAGTGAGAGCGTAGAGCCTTGCAGTAGAGATAGAACCAAAACAATGAAATTCTCTAGGCTTCCTTTACAAAATCGAAGTCGAATAGCACGTTAACAGTGATTGTGTTGTATACTTCGTGCAACACACACTGGCCAAGTCCCGCACGAACAACGATCACCGGAGAAGTTTCCGAGAGTAGTGGAGGTACGGCGGAGGATAAACCAGCCACTCACAGCCACTCCCCATCAGCCACCGATGACATATGACGATGTTTCGCACCGCCACCCACGCCCGATAAACCAATGGTATCCATGCAGCTTGTGTCTATGCCTGTTATTATCGGGTTCGATCCCCGCTCCTTAGCTACAAGAATAGTGCTTCCCCAAGCTTTCTCTTCAATCCCGACCATTGATTGAATCCTTTCAAACTGAGTTATACCTCTGCCTTACGCCTTCCCGACATTACATTATCTCAAGCAAAACCGTCGTTGCCGAAGAAAGCAAAACAGTATGGTCATCGGTCTCCTCATCCTGTCCGCCATCCCCACCGTAGCGGGGGTGTCTCTCGCCTCCAACGAACAGCGGAAAGCCAACGAGCGCAAGAACGATGAGCGTCGCATGGCCAAATTCCACATCGATGTCGCCGCGCCGCCGTACAATATCGAGGATCCCGAGGTACATGGCAAACGGGTGGTTTTGCGGGATTTCAAGGTAAGTTATCGGGGTCGGGACAGTTCTGCCTGGCGGGTTTGCGCTTTTGTCCTGTCTCCACACCAACCGTCTCGCGTCATCGAGGTTTCTGAAAGGGCTCTAGCTAATCTTTGCTCTTTATTTCGAATATTTAAAAGGTCTTTCTTGATGACCCCGACCCCACGAAACGAGATCCTCCCGCCCATACCGCACAAGCGTTCTACATCGAGTACCCGGAGTTCGATCATATGAAACACCTGAAGCGCGGGCTCGGCGTCGCGACGACTATCTCAGACAATCCGCCCATGTTGGGGTGGATCTACGCGGACAAGGATACGCATGAGCTCAAGTATGGGAACCGGACGCAGAGTTGCGAGCATGTGATCGGGCCGTGGGATTGGGTGGACGATGAGACGACCTTGACGCTGGAGGGGAGCCGGCAGTTTGTCGCGGTCAAGGAAGACGATGGCTCGTGGGGGTTGTACTTCGACCGGGACGGGGATGAGTTGGAGGGGGTCTTGGAGGAGCAAGGGAAACTGGACAATGAGTATCTGTTGCTACGGCTGAAGAGGAATCTGATCGAGCAGCCTGACGATAAGAATAAAAAAAATAATACATGAATTCTAAGAAGCCAACATTGCGGTAAGGGTGTTTCGCCAGGTGGGGGGAATCGTAAGTGAGTACTAGTTTGATTTGTGAAAAGTTTGCTTTTGGTACAGGGACATGCCGACTAGTCGTCGAGACCATCCCAGGCCTCGTTGTCGCTGGCAGCAGCATCGGCAGCGGCAGGTTGTGGGTCGGACTTCCGGGTCCGGCTGGCTTCGATGGCGGCCTTTCTCTTGTTCTCCATCCGTCTTTCGTAACCACTCTTGGTACTGATTCTCGTCTTCTTGTCCTCTTTGCCGTCTTTCTTGGATTGCCGGGCCTTGACACCGTGCTTCTTCAGCTCTTGCTTGCTCTTCTTGCTGAGGTCGGGGAGAGCGTCGAGCAACCATTTTTGCACAGACTTCTCCTCCGTGGTCCCGCGTAGTTTCTCACTGACGTCGATGACGTTGGCAATGCTCTTGACATAGGGAATATCTTCCTTGGTGTAATATGTCACGGCGATGCCGCCTTCACGGCCCGCTCTGCCGGTTCGTCCGACACGGTGGACGTAAACGGCGGCGGAATTGGGGATATCGTAGTTGACCACACCATTGATGCCTCGGAAGTCAACACCACGAGCTAGCAGATCGGTCGTAACAAGAATCCAGATCTCGCCCTTGCGGAACAGTCTCATGATGTCGGACCGCTGGTTGTCGGACAGGTCGGAGTGAAGGACAGCAATGCGCGAGGAACCACCAGCTTCAGCAGGAATGTCGTAGCGCAGTTCAGAGTGGAGGGCAATGGCACGAGGAATGGTCTGGGTGAAAATGAGGAAGGGAGGTCGAAGACGGACATCTGAAGCCGCTGCTGCCGCAGGGTGAAGGAGTTGTCTGAGTCCCAGCAGCTTTCCTTGCTCTGTTGCGGCGTAGACCAGCTTGTGTTTGATGTTCGGAATAGCGGAGTCCTTCAGTCCCACAACGAGACGGAGGAGGGGATAAGACTTGGTCGTGCTCAACATATCTTTGCGCTCCTTGATGGTAGATTTGGCCAGGTCTTCGATGTTAGAGCCCATGGTAGCAGACCACAAGCTTGCCCGAAGTTCAGGGTGCGTGCATGCTCGCCAGATATCGAGCGTTTGCTCGCGGAACAGAGGGTCCAACAGAACATCGGCTTCATCCAGTACAATGTTCCTTACCAGAGGCAAGGTTGCCAAGGGTTTGGTCTTGTTTGCAGAAAGTGCATTGACCAGCATCAATGGCGTCGTGACGAGGATGTCACTCTTGGTGATGGGGGCTTTCCCCTTGCTGCTTTTCTCCGTCTCTTGCTCCTCGTCCTCGGATCCAGAAGATTCCTCCTCACTCTGCTCATCCAGAACACCCTTAGCATCGTCGCCCTCATCGTCGCGTTCGACAACGCGCATGCCCTTCTTCATCAGAGTAATCTTGACACCAGTTCCGAGCGCCAGTTTCCGTCCTTCATTGACGATCTGACTGGCAAGCTCCTTTGTCGGAGCAACAACAACAGCGAAGATACCACGCTCTTCCTGTTGCTGGTGATGGTGTGGGACAATCTTGTTAATGACGGGGATCATGAAAGACAGTGTCTTACCACTGCCCGTCGGCGCCACCACTAGAAGATCAGGCTCGACGGTGCCCGTCGTACCCGCCTTCTGGGCAACCGACTGATCCCCCAGCAACAAAGGCAAGCTCCCCAGCTGAACCTCCGTGGGGACCGTGAACCCTTGCTCGGCGATGTTCTCCGCCAGCCGGCGCGAGATGTTGTACCTGGTGCGCAGCTCCTTGAACGAGACCAAAGGCTGCGGGAACAACTGGCGTGCCTTCTTCAGCTCCTTCTTCGTGAGCGGTTGAGCCGACGAGGAACTCTCTTTTTCTTGCTTTCTCTTCTTCTTTTTCTTCTTGCTGGACTCGTCACCCTCCGCCGGCAGCGCTGCCGCCGCCAGTTGCTGCACCTCCTCCAGGTCACGCATATCCGTGACCTTGATCTTGTGGGTGTTCAAGATCGTGCGCCGCTGTACTTCATCCATCGACTCGCCCTCTTCCTCTTCCGACTCCACCTCCTCCTGCTTCTTCGCCGCCGCAGCCCGCTCCTTCTTAGCCGTCGAGGCAGAGCTTTTGCCTGCGCCGAAGAAATCTAACCCTGGCAGGTCATCGTCGTCATCATTCTCCGAATCCGACGCCTCGGCCGGCGCATGGGTTCTCTTGCGCTTTTTGTTGGCGCTGACGCCACCATTCTTCCGCAGCAGTTCCTCAGCCTCCGAAGCGTGGAAGAGCTGAGGAGTCTGCGCCTTGCCTTTAGATGGCAGAGCTGATGAAGAGAGGGTACTACTAGCGGTACCAGTCTTCAATTTGGTGGCTCTCGTCAAGAGCTTGAAGGCATCCATTTTTTTGGGGGTGGGGGGGGGTCGCGATTTTACAAGACCATGCGACTTGACTTTTCTAAGAAAAAAAGACTCAATGACATGCGCGCCCCTTTGGTTTGCCCGGTTGTTATTTTGGAGAATGACCGTTGAAGTTGGTCAGGTTCCTCCGCGGCCCTTTTTTTTTGGTTGTCCAGGAAAAAAAGTTCGATGTTCCAATTCTCCCGCACGGGCCAATCAGAGAGGGGCCTCGCCTCTTCCTGAGGCTTCGCTTTCGGTTTGTCTAACACAGAACTTCACAGTCAACTGCCTGGTTGATTTATCTGTTCTGCAAGGTCATACTCACTGGAGCCGATAGACAGGAAGATACTGGGCAATCTAAGGTGAAGAAATGATATGCGGTGATGAGGTTGAACAGTTCTCACAGTACATTATTATATGGCGGTTAACTTATCTTTGTGGGCCCATCGTTCTTATCTCCTTGATATCCCTTTCGTGCTCGGAGTCCTCATTGCAGCCAGAATCTTCCTACGAGGACGGCCGCGCTTTGTTGATCAACGGAACTCACTTTTGAGAAGACACATAGAATTCAAAAAGATATCTAGAACATTCGAGCGCAGGTGGAACAAGTCTATCTTCTAACCGGACGCACACACTTCCAGCAAGGCTTTTGATACCCAAACACTTTTTGGAAACAAAAGCAAACATGTTCCACTGAGACAAAAAAAAACAAATACACCAGTCTCCTCAGACAACAGTTGAATTCCATCGTCTATCATACAATAGTACAGCGCACAAAGGAAACGGGGGGGATTGTTTGTGTAAAAGGGAAGGAAGACAGGCTAAGGCACAACTGCGTGGTATTTATCTAATGGTGTCCGGCGTGCTCAGGCTCTCCCCGGTAGCCGATGATGTTCATCCGACCAATCATCTCACCGACGGTGAAGAAACCGATCACCTCCGCGGCGGTGACACCGGCGAAGGCGAGCTCCTTCTTGTTGGCGTTGCGGATACGGGCAATGATGTTCGAGGGGGCGAAGGCAGAGTTCGTGGGGTTGCGGATCAAGGGCTCGAGGTAGGCCTGGAAAGTGGCGACGTTCCTAGACATCGGTGTAAGCAACAATGCCCGTGATGCTTCTCCGGGGCCCTGACTTGAGTCTGGGGGAGCGCTTACGGAGGGGTCATGTTCTGTCCACGGAAGACCAGCTTGGCAAGCTCAAGACCGACTTTGCTGTAGTAGACGGTGGGGGGGATCATGCCTATATTGCAGAGGGGATTGATTTAGCAATGGACAGATGGGACATCGTGTATGTGTGATATCCGAAAGCATCCTCTTCACATCCGGTTATGGCGAACCAGACTGCTCTCGCACTGACTGTCGTGCCACAGCAGCCAGGAAGAAAGAAGAAGGATGTATTGCATATCACGGCGTAAGGTCAGGGGAGCTCGCTTACTCTCAACGAAAGAGATGACCTTTCCGGTTCTTCCACCAACCTTCTTCAAGGCGTTACCGAGACCCTGAGCAGCGTTGGTGATGGCGGGACCAGCCGAGGATTGAACACGAGAGAGGCCCTCAGAGGCCTTGGAGGCAGTGGAAGAAGCAGCCTCGCCAGCCTTGGAAGCGGCTTCCGAGGTGGAAGAGGCGTGTCTGACTGCGGTCCTGCGAGCCAGGAACTGCGATTGCCGGAGGACGGCACGGGACGCCGGGGCGGACATCTTGAAAACCCTTGGAAAGAAGAAAGGACGAGAAGGGGAGAGAGTGACTGATCAAAGTCGCTAGATGGAGGACAAAGGGGGTCCAATGGCGGGTGGTTCAAGAGCCGGAGACGTTAGATCGTCGCGCAATTGCAGGACCAGAATCTGAGATTTGAGGTTCGGGAAGTTCAGGGAAGAGCCTCCACTCCCGCACCACGTGATCCATCACCTTTTATGCCTGGTTTATACTCCGCCTTACACTTGTTTTTGGATCACTTCAGAAATAATTGGCACTGATGGTATTTACTGAATGCGATTTTGAACTTCACGGCCATCACAATGGTCATAAAATACCTAAGGCTCTATATGTTAGCACTGATGAACTGGAATATGGTCCCTGAATTCAAAACAGGCATAGTCCCCAGAAACTGCTTCTCTCCCTACCCAGTGGCCTTATAAAGAATTTCGCAGGGCTGTCGTTTACTGAAAACTGAAATCGTGGATTCGGCTACACCTAACCATCAGCCATTCAGTTTGATGCTACTTTGATGGCCACTTACCTCACTTAACCATTCAGTCAAACAAGCCTAAGTCAGTTTCAATGGTCATAGACTTTACAAACAACAGCATTCTTAGCATGACTACGTTACTTGCAATTTTCGATGGGCACGATTTAAGTATCATGGACATATCAATGATTTGGGCAGGATGTTATCCCAGAGAATCCATTGTCGCCCCACGACTGCACAAGGCTGATGGAAAGCCACCTCAACACAGCTTTTGCGACCACGCAAGCCACCGTGCAGAGAATCATGGATCACAGGGTCCAAGGAAGCCTTACATGTCCCTGGCTCGTTAGTGTTGCCCACCTCGTTGGGACGATCAGACGGTCTTTCGATATGCGCCGCTTAGTCACCGGCTCGCCCCGAGGCCCCCGACATCGCACTGTGGCTGAGACTGATACTTACATAGTAGACTACTCCGTACGCGTCGGCCGTTGGGGCCATACTTGGTTGCTGTGCTGCGTCATAAAATCTAGATTCTTATCAAGACATCGATTTTGCGCTCATGGATAGACATTGGTTGCAATGAAAGATCGGGCGACTGCTCCAAGAGTACCTCTTAGAGCATGCATACCGCCCCCATTGCCCCCATTGTCCGCATAAATTTATTTCCCCAAGCTTTCCACTTTATACAGCTCGTCATTCTGGAAAGGGACGACCATTGGGTTAGCCAGGCTCCTTTCGAAAGTCATCCAGTCGATCTATCGATCTAGTAGGCTGCAGAAAATGAGCATTTCCACTCTATATATCTTGGCAAATTTGCCGAGACATCCCTCATGCGAGTCTTTTTCGGGACAAGCTATACCGCCAACAGACCCCCCCCCCTCCCCTTTCCCATGCACCAATATGGTGCTATCGCAATAGATCACCATGCAGCCAAAACGGTATCATCTTAAACTACATTCGTGGGTTCTTCAGCCCGATGCGTCATGAAAACGTGGGCGACAGCCACAATCATCCATGCGGTGGACCAATTGTCTGCCTAACGGGGTATACGTACGCCTCGATCGGATGGATCCACAACGATGACCCTCACCCAATTCTGGGCCGAGAAACAGAGATGAAAGCTGCGAAGACAACGCACCAATTTGGACATTCAAGCTAATTGAAGTATGGCTCGCCCCATCTGCGGTGTGGCGTGTCGTAAATAGTAGATGTCAGACAGCTCGCTGAGTGGACAACCTTATAGTAAGGACCCATTGATTTCCTCTACAACTTTCTGCTAGTCCCCTTTAAATTGAAGCCCGTTCCCTTTCCCTTTGCTGTGATTGCCTTTCTTCGTCCTAACTCACAACATCGCGAATACATACTCACACGGGAACCAATTCTTGACACAATGTTCGGCGACAGTCTCTTCAGCTGGTTCAGCTCCTCCAAGAAGGAGGAAGGGCCCCAGACTACCTGGGATCCGAACACATTGACCATGGTCCAACCCCAGAGCCCCGAGTCTCCTTCCACAAACGCTGTTGTTGCTGAGCAGCCCGTACGTGTGGTCGCAAGTCTTCCGCAATCGACTAGAGTACAGCTAACGCCATGTGACAGACGCCCGATAACCAGATGAACATGCAACTGCGTGGTGGCGGTCCTCCCCCTGGGCCTGGTGACGAGTAAGTGACCAATGATCACCGCATGCCCTGAGATTTGCTAAAATGCTGAATAGCTGTTGCTGCTGCCTCGACTGCTTCTGCTGCTGTGGGGACTGCTGCGGTCCCGATGGGCCCCCTGGCGGTTTTGGTGGCCCTGATGGCCCTGGTGGCTTTGGTGGCCCCGGCGGCCCCGGTGGTGGTCCTGGAGGCCCTGGAGGCCCTGGAGGACCCGGTGGCCCCGGCGGTCCTGGGGGCTGGTAAGAGAGGCTTTGATGCGACAGCACTTTGCGTGCTTAACGTCGGTCTGAAACCGATTCACCCGATCTGTGATACCATATCTGATTGTTGGCTCTGTGGCATGGAGGAAAAAGAGGTTTTTTGTCGGGTCTGGGGCCTCTCCTGTTATGGCCCAGAAGGCGAGATGGTTATGATGTTGTTCTATGTCTTGGTATATCCTGGATGAGCTTTTGATGGTGTTTATTTCATTGCTGTATAGTTATTCTAGACTGCTTGCAAGCGATTCGTTGGTCTCCATACGAATGTAATCTTGCGCTTCATCTTCATCTTTTCTTGATCTCTTATCTACTTCCTGTGCTTGAGTTCTTGGCAAACTCGCTGTAGTAAGCACTGGAGGGTCAACACTTGAAGTATTCTAGGGATGCAAGTTTCCGAAAGTGGCACTTGTGGAGAAGTAGGTACTTCGATGGTCACATAACCATGTACAGTTGTGCAAAACGATGCTGACCAACTATGACCAGATATTCTCTGCCTTTAACTGAGGGAAATATAGTATAATGAAATGATTAGGTTCAACTACTCAACCAAGAAGAATGCCTGATCTCAGTCAAGCATCAAAATCCCCATCGTCACAAATGCTAGCGTAGGGCTGACATCTGACCCCAGCTTTTTCGGCATTTTCTCGCAGTAAGGGTACATGTTGAAGTTAAAGTGCCGGTAGGTTATATTTTGAAGTCGGTATATTAGGTAGCCTGCGAGGCCGATAGCGTAGTGGGCAACTTGTTGCGCGCAAAACACGGAAGGTCCTGCGTTCGAATCCTGAAGAGGGCGACGGTGGTTGTCCGGAAATCGGAATAGGTTAAAATACCCCGCCCTGGGGATGAGAACAGGCACTTTTTTTCTTGTTTTCGTTTCTCCATCTATCTATATCTATTGTAAGTTGTCTCTATATCTGCACAGACTTCGTACATATGATGGCAGTTCTCCTGTGGGAGGGTTATAGCTGAGACCGATCGTAGGACAACGCGCTTTCGCTTGCCAGCGCGTTGTTCTTGATTCCTGGTATGTTGCCTCTCTACTCCCTTTCGTACTTGGTACAACTACCCAGCAGCTCTCAACTAGTGTTGTTCCATAACGATAATCGCATACAAACATGGGCTAACTCCTCATTGCTCAACTCACCGAGAAGACTGCCTACTTCTCTATAGCTTCATCGGTCGTGCTATCATGATCTGCCATCACCGGACCCGTTCTAGACCTCAACCATCTACGGGAGAAACAGAGGCTCGGCGCTTACACTCTCTTGTACGTTCATCGTTGAACACACATCCATCAACTGTCAGCAGAGCGACGAAGAAGTCATCTTCGAAAGAGCTCCATGATTTCTTGCGAGCAAGCATGATAGCGAATTCAGGGCGGCGGGCTGTACACAAGCATGAGAGCCGTCAACCAGGGTCTGCTCGTGGTTTGACGACCTGTGGAATGTGGGAACCGTTATTCAGAGGCGCTGGAAGGACGATGTGGACGCATGCAGTTCCTGATGTCTAGCTTCGACGATCCGAGGACATGTGAGTATTAGTGGCCGAGGATGTCCGTGTGATGAACCAGTTTCTGACAATATGATAGTTTAGGATGTCATCGCAATCGCCTCTCGAGTCAAGTAGCAAATCAAGTCGAGCTCTTCGTCTCTTCGCCGCTCAGTTCGCTCAGATTATCCATTCTTCTGAAACTCCCGGTGCAAGGCTCAAAAGAATTAAGCCCGGGAAATTGCCGAAGTTTCATAAGAATGATTCGTAGGAGCATGCATTTCTGTCTTCCATCGCTGAGATTGCATCGAGTCGTTCGCGCTATGCACCACCAAACGAAGACGATTCTGTCGGATCTGAAATCGAGGCATAGGCTTCCGTTCCAAAGAAAAGTGATGAGATCTAAGACCTGAGGTCTTGGGCTCACGAGGAGAATACCAAGTTCAAGAGGTATTGCTGCAATGCTGTAAGGATATCTTCACATTTGCGCTGACAGCAATTTGATCTTCGCAGAACATGAGAAGAACGTCATGAACAACTCAGAGTTCACGCGAATTACCGATCTTCTATACTATGTCTTACAATTCACCTCATTACCAGCTCACCAAGGTCGCCTCTTATTAGCCCGAGTCGACAAAAGCAGGTGATCTGTGTGGTGGAAGAACAATCAGGCATCACTCGCGGAGGACCCGTGCCAAGAAGACTGGGGAAGCAGGTTCATCCACCTGCATGTCTTGGAAGGCGGGGAAACACTGGGGGATACCCGCAATCACTGAACTACACCGGCCTCTCCGCCGGAGGACCTGCAGGGAACCAGACTGCTCCACTCTTGGTCCTGCACCATGTACTCCTCCCCACGAGATCTCGGGGTAAATCATACCCGGCTCAGTCTAAATACAATGCACCTTCACTTGCTTGGCGGGCGGCGGAAAGAGGGGATAATTGGACCATAAAGATGCAATGGTACCGTATGCAGTCCGATTGTTCCCACTCAGAGAGCCAGGCTGCATTATGTTGGCATCTATCGTGATTGGGTTGGCTTTGGGCTTACAGTCGTCCGCCTCGCCGGTGGCCCGGTCAAAGCCAAATCCACCATTTCTGATCAATGTGAACGATGAAACGGCTATCATTGGAAATGACTTCTGGAATGCCACCATTGGTCGTCAGTATGGGACCAAGCTCTACTACAAGAATGTTGACCTAGTGGGTGACGCATGGGGTCACTATGTGTCCTACAGTACGACTCTCTTGGTTATCTCCTCCCTCGTTCATTGTATCTCTTAGTTTACCTCTAATCTTTTGTTCAGATGGCGCCCAAAGCGACTTGAACCTTACCAATGCTCGGATACACAAAGTCACTGGCGACTACACCGATATCGTTTTTACAGCGACAGAGGGGGAATTTCATTGGGTCTTGACGCCCACGTTGACGGGCGCATATCAGTACTTCGTGAACAAAGCCTTACCTACTCTTGGTGAATTCCGTACTCTCTGGCGGCTTGCAAACGATAGCTTTACCCATGGGTGGACGGACGAAAGGAACGAGGCACTGCCGCCCCTGTCGGACATTGTGAATGCCGTCAAGATCCAAGATGAGACCTGGCAGCAAGCTGACGGCACGTACATCACAAAATATGATTTCGCAACCTTCTTGCCGGTAGTTGAAGGGCAGTCCGCTCTCTGGGGACTCTACGGGCCGCTGGGTGGCCAAGAGGCGAGTGGCGAGCAAGTGGGCTCGTGGTATATTCATGGGGGTAAAGACTACCTGAACGGCAACCATCTGAAGCAGGAGTTGTTGGTGCACCGGGAGAGTCAGACTGGGGATGCGGTGCAGCTGAACATGATTCATGGTACGCATTATCAGGCTGTCAGCAGCGACGTGTTCCCGGAAGGTAAGACCTGGGGCCCATGGTTGTGGTACTTGGTAAGCTTCGCCCACAATGCTCGCCGTGTTCAGCGACTTCAACATATCTGACAATCGTGACAGAATGATGGTTCCATCCAAGACGCGGCGACTCGCGCCAAGGAGGAGATTGCGGCTTGGCCGTACGACTGGATGCAGGATAGCCATGGATACCATTCCCGCGGCAGTCTTCGAGGACGCATCGTGCTCTCTGACGGCCAGGCTGCGAGCGGGGCGGCAGTTTTCTTAGGGGATAACCAGTCCAATACTAGCACGTTGGACCAGGGAGCCTGGTACTACTACCGGACCTATGCCGATGAGAACGGGTACTTTACCTTGGAGAATGTCCGTGAGGGAACATGGGGCCTTCGTGTTTTCGCTGCTGGAGGCGACGCGGCAGGCGGAGTGACCACTGTCCTCGAGAAGAATAACATTTCCGTCCACAGCGGTGAAGCCCTATGGTTAGGGGACGTGACTTGGGCTCCGCAAGGCCGCAAGGTCATCTGGCAGATTGGGGAAGTCGATCGCAAGGCCACCGGCTTTGCCTATAGCGGTGCTCCCCATGAATTCGCGAGGGGACTCAACTGCCCGGCCAACCTGACCTTCACCGTGGGGAAGAGCCAGACTAAGGACTGGTGCTTCGAGCAGTCATCGCTGGGTACGTGGACGGTGGAGTTCGATCTTCCCCGCAACTCGACGTCCCAGGGACGGTCAGCAGTCCTGTCAGTTGCGCTGGCCGGGTTTAGCGCAGGGAGTTCAGCTACGGTCTCCGTGAATGGGGTTTCAGTCGGAACGATCAGCTCGAGTGTTCTTGCCAGCGACCCTAGTAGTTATCGGTGTGGCACGTTGGCGGGTGAATGGCATCTGCTCGAGTTTCCAGTCTCGGCAGATGTGCTTCGCAATGGGGCTAACTCCGTGGAGTTCACTATCACCAAGTCGACACTGTTTCGCGGATGGATTTATGACAGCGTGTTGTTGGAATGGGCATGAACTGAGTGTGGGCTCTATTGAAGATGCATTTTCTCTGCGATCAACCTCGTTTTGTCTCATCTTCTGCCGAATAAATTCTGTGAACGACTGGATTTGTTGGCGGGGTTGAGAAAGTGACCTGGGGAGGTTTGAGACCTGCAATCGAGCAGGCAAATTGGAGATCTGCAATAGATCGTATGCAACCTCAAAGTAAATGCAGCCTCTAAATTCTGATATCTGAGTATGCAAATTGTCTGCGGCGCAGGTTTCTGCCATGGTACACTTTCCCGGTGTAGCGCAAGTCGTGCTGGGTTCCAGAACTGAGAGGATGGATTAGTCCACTGCCTCTCCCCCTTCCCCTCCCCCTCTCCCTCTCTTTATCTCTTCATCCACTACATCCTTGTCTTAAGTGCTCCAGAACTATGCCGTCTCAGATCGATTCCACACTTGCTACCCCGCCTCATTCATGGTCGACATCGCCGATAAAAAGATTGAGATCGTCGCAAACAGCGAACCCAAACGAATCGTTACTGGAGTGAACACCGCAATCCTTTCATCTATCTCTACGCAGCAGGGCTCAAGACCAAGGAGGAAATTGCATCAAGCGTTTTATATGCATCACTCTGACATTTACAAGGTCTACTTCCTCAGATACGTCAACGTCGCGACACAAAGCGCGTCCATTCCTGTCTTCATCGTTGGCTGGATCGCCGGGGCAAATGAGGCGGAATGGTTGCCAGCAATCTCGTGGAGGCGATCTTTGCTTTCTGCCTCATCCCACACTTCCGGATCGATGCCACCAAAGAACCAAAACGAGCATGGCCGGCCCTGGCTAGTGCCAAGGATCGAGAAGTCTTCGCTGACATTAGTCCGAGGTGTATCGGCGTCAAACCTGTCTGCAAAATGCTCCGCGAAGCAAGACGCCAGTTCAGCCGTGACTTGCTTGTCGTTGATCGTGGGAGGGAAGTTTCGAGTGGGCGTGAAGACCGGTGGCCGCGGCGAGCCACTGGCCATGCACTCGGCCTCGACGATACGCTTGACCGCGGCGAGGATCTTATCGCGGGTCTCGACGCTCACCGAGCGGAAATCCACGCCCAACTCGGCGGTGTCCGGGATGACGTTCTCCGCCTGGCCGGCCTGCAGGCTCCCGACTGTCACGACCGCCAGATCACTGGGGTCAATCTCGCGGCTCACGATCCCCTGCAGCCGCACCACCACATTCGCCGCCAGCAGCACCGGATCCACCGTCTGATGCGGCAGAGACCCGTGACCCCCACGCCCGAACAGCGTGATCTTCAAGCTATCCGCCGCAGCCATGATGGTCCCCGGACGCGAGCCCACGCTCCCCGCGCGCATGCGCATCACATGCTGGCCGAAGACATAATCCGGCACGGGGATCTTGTCGTACAGGCCGTCATCAACCATTGCGCGGGCACCTTCCCCGCGCTCCTCGTCAGGCTGAAACACCACAATCAGTGTTCCACTCCAGTCGCATCGCATCCGCACCAGCCGTTCAGCCGCCGCCAGCAGACACGTGATGTGCATGTCGTGGCCGCAGGCGTGCATGGCCGGCTTCTCCGCGCCGCTGGCATCCTGCATCGTGACCGCGCTGGCGTAGGGTAAGCCCGTGGTTTCTTGCACGGGAAGAGCGTCCATGTCCGCCCGCAGAAGGACGGTCTTTCCCGGCCCGTTGCGCAGGACCCCGGCGACTCCGTGACCCCCGATCCGGGTGTGGATCTCAAAGGCATCCCATCGCGCGAGCTGAGCTGCTATTCTTTCGGCGGTTGCTTTCTCTCTTTTGGAGAGTTCGGGATGTGCGTGGAAATGCTTGTAGAGAGATTCGTAGGGGGTCAGGTCTAGGGCGTTGGCGGCCAGGAGCTCGGATGGGGTCTTGCGCGCCATCTTTGGGATTGTTGATGTTTGTGTAGTGTAGGTAAAAGGTAAATTTGCGGTGGTTGACAGTAGACTTGATGTCAGGAAAGAAGAAAAGATGATGACTCAGGGGCATAGGACAGCTTCTATATAACAGGCAGCGCTTTAAACTAGCGCCGGGTGGGAAGCAGCACAAGGCGGCGAGTCGAGGCGGGGACAGCGACGTATAAGTTCAGTGTATGTAGTGCCAAGAGTCTTCAGCTACTCCGAAGACTAAAGCGATTGAAGAATTGCGAAAGTGTACGGGGTCGCAAAATCTCTTGTAATGACAGGATGGCCTACGGTTCGCTTCGTGAACACACCTTACAGTCCCCAAATTTTTTCATAAGTTGTGCAGAAGCCTTTGGGGTTAAGATGTTTCTACTGCGAGAATGCTTCGTAGAGAAACTGCAAGCCATAGAGCTGGAATCATTTAGGGAGTCTGAGTAATGAAGAGAGATGGGTAAAAACAAAGGTCAATTCTGGCGCGGATGCGCGAACCTCATAAAAGACGTCTGCTGCTTTGACAGCAGTTGGTCTCGGCCTGGAACCATACGCTAACCTTACGCGAGGAACTGAGGTCCGGTCATCATATGTAATAGTGACAAGACTGCAACTCATATGAACCCAAACACCCTCCTGCACTCTCATCTCACTCTCAATCTCCTTCTCCCTCAGTCTCCCCCTCAGTCTCCCTCAGTCTCCGTCTTTCCTCCTCTCTCTTCCTCTCTATCCCCTCTTCGTTGTTATGCCACACATCGTCGACCAAAGGCTCATAAGCTCGTCTCCTATAGTGGTCTTTTACTTTACAAGTCACTTTCATTGACAAGTTATTCTGTGACACCGCTATGACTTCTCGTTGGTTTGGTAGCCGCGAAATCGGCCCGGGAACCGAGATCAAGCTCTCCAAGCGGTGGCGAGTCCTGTCGATCTTGAGCGAACATGTCCTTCAGCATACCGAAGAACAACAGGAAGCGAATCCTCCCGTTCCATCCAGGGCTTGCATCCGCCTTCTCGTCCAGCAAGTCGGTTCGCGTCCACTGGCTCAAGCACACATGCGAATCTATAAGCAGATACCGACTTTCGAGACCGAGGCTGAGCCCCCCGCCATCAGAGCCCAGAGAGCCCAGTCTTTCACTCCCGGCGAACTAGAGGCTCTCCGCACTTTTACTAGGGAAAGTTCAACCATCACCCCGCTACTGCTGGATAGCAAAGAGGCCAAGCAAGATGACCATAGTTTTGTCCCTGGGGGATTCGTTGTATGGATTGTATGGAATCTAGTGCCTGGCGTCCGGCTGGATGACGGATTAGGTTCCGCCGGTTTCTGGGCCATGGAGCGCAGCAAGCGCGACCAAATAAGAGAAGCCTTTAAGGAAAACTACATGTACATGAAATCCCCCTTCCCCTTCGCTTCTTTTAATATCGAGAGATCACTAAAACTGATGTTAAAGGCAACTCACTCGCTGGGGGTACCGCCCCCTCTTCCCCGGCAGCAAGAAACTAGTCTGGGACCCCGACACCTCAACTCTGTAAGTCAAACAACGGTTCATAGCTCCTACAATACTTCTGACTAGTTTGATAGTTACATTATTGGATACTTCATGCCCACCCAAATAACGACACCACAGCAATGGAACGATGCCAAGTACATCGGCTTTGGGCTTGCCAAGATGCCCAAGTACGGCAATTTCTCTTGGGCGACATGGAATGGGTCTACGGAAGGTTGGCAATGGTGAAGGATTTGTCATCTTGAATGAGACTAAGTCCACAAACCATTAACGGTTGCTTTCACCTCATCACTCTACAATTCTTACAAAATGGAAGATAGCTCATTTCTTAGGAGCACACTACTAGCTTGCAGCTTGCTTTGTTTCCATACTTATGCTACTCTAGAGCTTGTTTGAATCATGCGATGTCACCCACCCAGTTCTCCGCGATTCTGACGTAGTATGTTTCGGACTTGTCGCAGCTTGGACGCCAATATAAAAGAACGCCTGCCGCAGAGTGACTGTTTGACCTGGCACATACTGGGCGTCATGGGCGATGATTGGGGAGTACAAAAGCACAGTTTGATTGAGACCAGCCCTATCCTCCTGGCGAAAGAAGACCGTTTCATCGTAGGTTGTTAGAAACCCGAACTCTAAGCTCAAGTCCCGCATATACATTGCAGGTTGTCCTATGATACAGATTAGTCCAAATTGCCTATCCGCGCGGCCATTCCTGCAGTTTACCCGTGAGATGTCGAAATGCCTCCATGTGTATGCATGCATTGCTGATACTATGCTCGGGCACCCAGTTCGTCTTCTCTTCCCCTACTGCCACAGGATCGCCAGCCAGTGTGCGCATCATCAGATCGGGGACCTTTTTGTAGGGCTCGTTGCGCGAGCAAGATTTGAAATCGCCAAATCGAATTGGCAGGTTCTGCGACGCAAAGACACCCCCCATAACCTGTCCCACGAGCTGATTGAACCTGCCCTGGGCTCCAGTCTCATCACCTACGAAAACATGCTCGTGGGACAGGCTATGGGGGAGTGCTGGTGGCGGTTCCTGAATAGCAACGGCGCTCAGCACCCACGGAAAGCTTAAAAAAAAACGGTCAACATCTTGCTGAAAGTCGACCCACGGTTTTAAGAGGCCGCTGAAGTGGATGTCGTGGAGGGCGCTGCTTCTAGTGTGTCCGGGCCCGATGCTGAGCGCTGGGGGAGCCTGCAGGACGAGGTCCCGGGCATCAAGGGCAAGAAATCCAAGGGGGACTGGGAATGGCATTTGTTCTTTGCTAGATGAAAGAATAGTTGTTATCGCGTTGCATTGCAGGCATAAAGAAGCCGAATCAAAACGCAATCAAATACATTGGAACGTGTTCTATCTACGGGGCCGACGAAACTGCATTGTAAACACACTACAAGCAACACAGACAGACGCTGCTGCTACCAGCTGCGCTGTCGCTCGAGCTCTGCTATTTTTCTTAGAGCAGTCACTACGAGGGTCCACTTCCATTTCTTATTATCGGTAGCTAAGTAGGCACTGAACATAGTAGAGATTACCGTATGGAGAAGTCAGTGCAGTATAGATTTGAGAACAGACCAATTAACGATCCCATCATCATATCGCGCCGGATGACAGATTGTGGCGGTGTATGCATATACTCCGTACTCATGAGATATGGCGGTGGCGCGTGGCACTTGCGGAGACCCTTGCATGTGACGCGGTCCTTGAAGGGGTGATATCATCGCCCATGAGCGAGCGAGCGCCTCTCTGCTTTTCCCCCTCCCCCGGATTACAGTGCTGGCGCGTCCAAGATCTTTTTTTTTTCTTCTTCGTTGAATTCTTATTCTTTGAATTCTCTTGCAAATCTCTTATCATCATAAAGATCTTCGATACTCGAGCACAATCTCAAGCAAGCAACGCGTACTATAACCGTTTATCCTTATCTTGATTATCATCCACGCGCGCAAGTGGAGTAGACAAACCGTTCCCTACTTGCCTCGTCCCACTCACGCATATTCCCTCCCTTCGCATCCGCCTGCGTCCCTGGCAAACGGCTTCCTTTTCCGCATCCTGCCTATTTATTTGTCTCGCATTCCCTGATATTATTCTATTTTGACAGAGAAAATCATAACTTCGGTTGATAACATATTGAAAGTCAGAATATGCGATAAGTCCAAATCATGCAGCAATTCAAGACCTGGAGGCGTGCGTCCATGCGACAACAACAACCACAACCACCACCAAGCCATGACCCAGTACTGACGGCCGAGGACGAAGCCTTTCTAAGCGGGATCATGACAGACCCTGCGAGCACCAGCCAGGACTCCGCCCCACAAGCTACCGAACTGAGTCGCCAGATATCGCCCGTCTCGCCGGTGGGGACGGAGGTCCAGGAGCCTCCCTCGGCGCAGTCGCCGGTGTCACCGGTGGAGGAATACGGGAGAGAGCTGGGGGAGGAAGAGCGCAAGGCACGGGAGGTTACTGCTGCTGCTGCTGCTGCTGCTGCTTCTACAGACCGGAATGGGAGCACGGCTGGTGCGAATGCGCCGGAGGCAGCAGCCAAAGTGGAGAGTTCCTCGCCGCCGCAAAGGAAGGGCCCGTGGGGTTGGCTGCGGCGGCGGAGCACGGTCATAAAGAAGGTATAGTATACTCATCATGCCACGTTGGTGTGCCTTGTATTTGTATCTTTGTAACTAACAATTGCTCTTTTAGGAAACCGAAACTACGAATGAGGTGCCTACCAAAGCAGATAACAAGCCCAGCGAGGCCCAGCAGGCCGCCGAGACGGACAAAAATGAAATCGACCAGGAGAAGGAGGATATGATGGAGATTTTGGAGAGGCTGAACCTGGCAGCAGAGAACAATCGTGTTTTCTCGATGAGCAACGAGACGCGGGAGTTGTTGCGCAAGTTCACTTTGATCTTCAAGGACCTCGTCAACGGCGTGCCCACCGCCTACCATGACCTCGAGATGCTGCTCACCAATGGGAACAAGCAGCTGCAGAGCACGTACTCGCAGCTGCCCGGGTTCATTCAGAAGCTGATCCAGAAACTGCCCGAGAAGTGGACAGAGACTCTGGCGCCGGAGGTGCTCGCGGCGGCGGCCGCCAAAGCCAGTCAGAGCGGCCTCAACGTCGAGAACGTGGGCAAAGCAGCCGCAGCAGCCAACAAGATGGGCATCAAAGTGCCGACCTTGAAAGAGCTGGTGGGGAAACCGGCCGCGCTGGTTGGAATGCTACGTTCGATTGTGGCATTTCTCCGAGCTCGATTCCCGGCTGTGCTGGGGCTTAATGTGCTATGGTCGTTGGCTTTGACTAGTAGGTTGCTACCTTCATCCTGAATATCGGGTACCTCAACTTACTGACGCCACAGTCCTTCTGTTTGTTCTCTGGTATTGCCACAAGCGCGGCCGTGAAGTTCGGCTGGAGAACGAGCGTCTAGTCACCGAAGAAGAGATTGAGAAGTTGAATGACGAAACCTCCATAGATCAAGACAGGATCCGGGTCACGGAGACCTTGACCACTACAGCGCCGCAAGGAGCATCTGCCACGGAAATCCGACAGGGGATCGAGGAGGCACAACATGCACGCCATACAGCAGCCACAGCCGCCAGCCCCGCTGCAGTCGATCGTCAGAAGAGTCAAGAGAACGAGACCCCCGAGGAGTCGTCAACCTCGAAACCTAAACGGAGCAAGTCCCGGCTTTCGATTTGGACCAGGTCCGAACCGAAATCGACCACCCCAAAGATAGAACCATATCCTGGCACCTAAATTGGATAATCATCTGAGGAGAGATGGCTGATTGTCACGCAAGAGAGAGAATCTGTTACGAATATTTGTCTGATACCATCACGTCTTGTGTAATTGTTTGGAGTTTCAGGTTCCCTTCTTAACGATGAGTCAATACACAAATCCACTCATATACTGGCCACCTGGCCTTTTCCCTTTTCCTAAAGTCCCAAAAAAAGAATGAGATGGATCCGCGGTTGCGCAACGGAGCGGGCAGAAAGACCCGAGATTGCGGGCGACTTGCCTCCGGGTGGCGATATCTTCCCAATTCTTTCTAAGGATATATATCCATATTGCCCAAAGGACAAGTCCCCACCAGAGGGGTCGACTTCTCGTCGTATCATGTGACTACATAGATCATGATTACCTCACCTAATCTTCCAGCAAGGGGCTATAGAACCTTACTAGTGGGTAGCACATGACCGAAACGTATCTGCAAGCTTTGACTAGAGTATCTTATAAGTACTAGTACAGTAGCAGGCCAAATTGACGAGTACCAAGCCCGCCCTTTGATACGATACGATAGATCCATGATTGCGGGGTGCAGGTTTTCCCCCCATATGAGAAAAGTCGTCCGTCGTCCGCATTGGCCAATGGGGCTCTGCTCTAGTTGTGGCGGATGGCCCGGCCGGTCGTGTAGTAAGCCGCGCTCGCGCTCCACCGAGTGCCTGGAAGAATGCAGTGGTATTACCGGTACGCAGTATCGGTACTGTACCTTTGCCCCATGCTGCCGCATGCAAGATCTCAAAAACTTGACAATCAAAGGGGGGGAGACTCGAAACTTTACTACAGCACCTGAATGTAGTTAGAAACTCGCTGATAGCGGGAAATTGAAGATTGGATTGGATATCCAGGTCGTAATCTTTGACAAGAATGGTTCAGGAAAAAGGCATGGAAAGACGCCAGATCTACGGAGCACTCCGCACTTGCGTTGGAGATTGGAGATCAATTGAGGTGAGGTGCTGGGTTATACCGTACCTACTACCTACTACCTACCAGTTTATTCCAAGGGGACAGGTGTCTGTCTCATTCTTGATAGGTATTCTGGATCAACTACCGTACTTTGTTCCCCTTATCCATGGCTGAATGAATGCACGTGGTCTTGCTGGGGTACGTCGGTTTGTTCAATTTGCCGATTGCCCTCCTCCCCGTCTCCCATTCTAGGCAGGAGGGCCAGAGAAAAAGAATAGATGCGAAGCGGATTCCGATGGACCAGGAATCAGTCCATTTTCCATTTCAATTTCATCAACGCCCTGCCAACTACTGTAATCTACCTAGGTAGCCAGCTGTCCCCCCAGGGCATCCCCTTACCGCTTCTTTGTAACCAATCACATGTAGATGCATCATGCACGATGCATGTATGTATGCCACAGGGCACAGGCTGCCATGCCTGCCTACCTAATTATACTCAGCACGTATGGAGGGAGTCATCGTGTGGTTTGGAATTGTTCTACCGCATGTGTCCAGCGCTGTACTGAGTATGAGGGCGTGGTGAACTACGTAACTCGCCACCCACGGTGGAGAGATGGAGATTGTTTATACCCGGAAGGGTAAGGATCCGGGCTCAAGATCTTCTCATTGTACGGAGTATCATGGAAACTGGAGGAATCGTTGCTGGGTGTGGTCATACGGTTGCGGTGGTCGGATCGGTTACCTTCGTACTGAGTATGAGTATATCAGAATTGGGGCGTTCGCTGGTGGAGGAGTTTGGGTACAGTATTGCGTGATTGTGCTGTACACCGTGGTAGTGATTTGGATGTGGGAGGTCCTGAGGGTCTGGTTTGATCAATTTGTTGCTTCATGATCCAGAATATGATGATGATAATAATGATCGGTCACTGATCCTACGGATGACTGATGTCCTCGTACGAAGTTTGTGGTTGGCGTCCAGACTCAATTGCGGGGAGCTATTGTCTGCGGATGGGTGATATCGCCGCCCCTGGCAGCATTGTCATTGTAACCGCCGCAAAGCTTCGGGGTTGTACACCGTCTTCTCCATCAGATTCTGCATCAATGCATCCTCTGGGATAACGCGGAAGGTGAATCACAGAAAGGGCAGTCTAGCGACTCAAATACTTAGGGAGTATACCTTTTTTAGGCTTCAGACAGGGACAGCAGGACACTGCGCTGCAGTAGTAGCAACTGTTGTTGTTGTTGCAGGATTCGAATTGCAGGGCGGCAAGGCTACACCTTTCCCGATTGAAGCAACAGCACTAAGCCTAGCTGGGACTAGACTAGCCGTTCGAAGCTGTGGCTTGGCCAATCTCAGAGCTGAGATTGACCTCATTCCGAGGCCAGTGTGTCCAATCGCCTGCCGCCGCATCCATCCATACAACAGACAGATTTCTCTCATCCGGCGGTAATCTCGTGTAGAGGTCGGAGGCGATATCAGGAACCCGCGGCATACGAGGGGTTATGATTCATGCTTCTGTGATGAGTCGAAGTTCCGATCGATGTCTGGGTCCGGGGAGATGGATTTGTTGTGTCATTCTGCAGGAAGAGACAGATACCGAGACTGAGCACGGTCCAACATGCTGTCCCTTGGATCAGTCAGTTATCCTATCCTTACTTCAAGAAAAGTGGCTTGAGGTTCGAATAGTCTTCACCCGCCCGCGTTTTGCATGCCACGATACCCGGGATACACAGGAAGGCAGAGGAATTGCTACGTCCTCGAGCAGAGGGAGGCTCGGGAGAGATCTGCACTCCTGCCTGCATAGCTATGATCTAATCAACCGGTTCACTCGTAACTCTGATGCTCTCTTTATCACCACCAAAGAGTACTCCGTACTTCTCTCCACGCGATAGGTGCAGTGACTGACTGTCCGACCAACGTATGACTCACCCGTTGTTTCTCTCTCGCCTACTGGTGACTCCGTCCGCAGCTCATCATTCTTTTGAATCCGGTTCGACCGGGAAAATGACTATGACTTATTAGAGGGAAACGGGGGAGGGGAGGAGAGGGGGAGCGGGCCAAGTCATCAGGTTGACACAGCTATTCAATAGTCATCGAACTAATCTAAATGGCACTTGAATCAAGAAATCCCGTAAGCGCCATCGGCTTAGTGCCTAAGGATTATCGCTCTGCCCGGTCGTTCCACGTCCTCGAGCACGATGACCGTTCGACCGACTTCCGAACGCCATCTGCAGTTTCAGGTACCCAAGGGGAGGAGTGACTAGTCCTCTACCCTGGATAATAGGGTCTCGACTATTCCATCTCACACGCTCATGCTCCCTCCCTCCCTCCATGGACTGAGTATTAGATAGGAATTTCATCCCTGTGGGGTCTGAGCCTGAGCTTCCTCTTGTCGCCCCTTGAGTCAGAGCTTGTAGGACCAAGATATTTTGCCGCTTGAATGCCTGAGGTCTAAGGCTTCATCGTGCTGGACCGTTGTTAATTCTCCGTCGACTTCATTTCGAGATGACTGGGACCCGCTGCTGAGTCGACCAGCCAGCAATGCAAGCTATTATTGAGAGTGGGGAGAGAATGAATGCAGGCAAAAGAAAAAAAAAAAAGAGTGAAAAAAAAAGTCAACCAGAATAAAAAACGACAGCAGAGACTAGAATGAAACAGGAAAAGAAAAAAGATGCGGTGAACACCTGTCCGCCAATGGCCATGCTTGCTTTAGTGGCTCCTAACCAATGACAAGCTGAATGACTGCGACCGGCCGGCCGATACTCCACCGTGACTGGAAAATTTGGTCCGCCTCAGCCTGTCCGAGGCTGTTTTGGTTCTGTAACCCGTTTCTAACAGTAACACCCTGTACCGCCGCCCCGGCGGGATTGTCTCTAGTAGTAGTAAGGTATGGAATTTGTACTCTGTACAGTATGTACTTACGCCCGCGGCGGGCCTACCGTTTCTACTGCGAGCCTGTACTATAAGCCTGTAAGCCTGTAAGCCTGTAAGCCTGCCGCCCTCCCCCTTCCTCTAAACATCGATCCCCATAACTTCCACCCCTCATCTTCTTCCTTCTTCCCTTTCCTCTGCCCCCATCTACTGCAGATTCTTTCCACATCTACAGACCACCCACCCCCACCAAACCCCTCCATCCCCCAAACCCCCTCCTTCATTCATCATACTATCCAGATATCGTCAAGTGTACCGCGCCAGGATGGCCTTCGTTGAGCTGTAAATCTCTCCGCTGGGAAGCACGGCTGCCATTTCCATGCTTCCCAGTCCTAGCAGCTCCGACTATCTCTCATCGAACTTGACGACTATCTGCTCCTCTTTCGACGCAACCTTTCAATTCCCAGCGTCGGAATTGCCTATCACTACACTCATACGAGAAGCACTTTTGACGTCCCCCATCTGGACGCTGAGGTGCTTTGGCGAATTCGAAAAGTCTTTGCTATCGTTTCTTATCCTACCCTACCCTTCCGTTCTCCGGCTCCTGGCCGTAACCTCTTCACCTGGAAAACTCTCTCTCTCGCCCTCTTGTCCTTGGACGAAGTAACGACGACCATATCTGCCTCTCCCCATACGCTTTCACGAATTGACGGTCCGAATCCGCCTCACCATTACGACAATCCTGTCCCTGACTCCGCCTTCGACAAAGTCTGACGCAATTGATTTATCCCGCGCGGCCTCACGGGTAGCAAACTTTGACGATCCATTAGTCTACCAAGGTCAACACTCACTCGTGCCAAGCTAAAACTGGCCGAGATACATTCAAAACAAACTTACCGCAATACCATTTCTGATCAAAAACAACCATAATGCCTCCCCCAGCCCACTCGCCCAAGCGGTCCCCCCAGACTGCCGCAAAGGGTATCCAGCGCAACCCGACTCGTCGACCCTCCGCTCATTCCCTCGAACACACCCTGACGGGTCGCTCACCCAGGACCTCGAACAAGGGCCTCTCTCTTGGATCATTGGGTATGGACCGGAAACGCAGAGCATCGTCTATATCGGTCTCCAGTGTGTCGTCGGTCTCCTCCATCGAGGAGCTCAGCGACGAGGAGGATAACGATTCGGAGGACGATGATGCCGACGATGAAGAAGATGAACAGCCGGCTGTTCGCGGCCCGTCTTATGGCCGTCGGGATCGGTCTCATAAGACGGGCATGAAGTCTGCCAAACGGACCAAGAAGATGAAATACTCCGATGACGATGGCTACGATGGCCAAAGAAGCAGTGATGACGATGACGATGACGATTCCGACGAGGACAACTCGGATGATATCTATGCTGCCGTTGATTATATCAGTGACGGAGAAGACGATGAGGACAACGATGTAGAGAAACTCGAGGAATTGTTGATCGTCGAGTCCGAGGATGAGCATGCCGTTGAGAACATCTTGACCGCCGCCGCCGCCACAGAGACAAATGACTGGGCCGGCCCCAATGTCTTTGACGACCATATGCTCCTATCGGCTGCGTCATTTTTCGACGACGAACAGCTCTATAGCGCAATGGAAACCTTCGGCGACGAGATGGCCAGCGAGACTGCCGTCGAGATACCTATGCCCCGCCGGGTGCACTTTGAAGAAGACTCCGATTCTTCCTCCGACAGTGATTCACACACGGAAGACGAGATTCCAAGTGACTTCCTCCAACAGGACAGCCTGGATCCCCAGCTGCGTCGTATGATCGAGAGCGACAATGAGAACTTCCCGCGCCAGCGCCGTCAGTCAGAGGAGATGTTTGCCGACTCTGACTACGGACATTCGAACATCTACCACGTGGAATCCGATGCTGTTTCCGAGGGTTCGGAATCGAGCGGCTATGAGAGTATGCAGAATGCTTGGGAACTTTTTACACTGCGTTTGCTGACCCTTTCGAAGCCGATGATGGCGAGACCACAGATGAAGACCTTCCCCCTCCCGCTACCATCACTCATCCCAGATCGATCCTTCGCCGCGATTCATCCGCCTCTCTTGCACCTCCCGTCGAGGAAAAGCCTGAGCCTGTGAGTCGGCGCCGCGGGCCTATCATGGGTACCTTCGTCGCGGATCCCCACAAGCCTGTTGCGCTCGTTGATTGCACTGGTAAACATCTGGTCATTATTCCCGCCTATGCCTCGTCTCGTCATGACTGGCTGGAGTCCGCTACCAACAGTGTATGTGGTACGGCTCACAACAGCCCACGTGCCACCACCATGCATCTCATCGATGAGAGCGATACAGATGCGCTCGCATCGCCCGGGCACCTCGATATGAGCCCGATGCTGGCCTCCAGTGCCAATCTGATGATGACGGCACTCGGTAATGATATTGCCCCAGGCGGACAGGTGATGGGGCCTCCCGAGGCTTTCTACCCGTCTCGGGACTTTGCCATTGACAGTTCCTTCGAGGACGACGATGAGGATGATCCGGAATCAGCCCTGAATGTCGAGGACTTCATTGACTTCGGCCATGAGTCGTCCGATGATGAGATGGACAAGGTGTTTGAAGAGGAAACACTACTCTCACCCATGGCAGCTCAGACCAAGCATGCCGGCACTGGCACGCCCACCCCGAGCCGGGCTGGCGAGTCCCATCATGCTAGCAGTGCAGAGCGGTTCCTTAATCATTTGGATCGAGGCATTGTGACGGCATTCCGCCGCAATCACAACCGCTACCAGGCACTGCTACGTCTGCCTCAACATCGGGAGTTTATGCCCGCCAACTCACCTTCTCGCCCTGCAAGTGTGTTTAGACACGCACGTAATGCAGACCAACGAACCCCTACGCGTAAGCGGAAACCTAACGGGTACAACGGTGGGGAAGCCGTCCGACGAAAGTTGATGGATGCCCACCGTCGCAGTCAGCTTCCTTTCTAAGAACGCTGGCTGTCGAAATCTTCTATGACCCTTGTCACTCAGGTCTTATGGCGCACCCGTCGATGTGGTAGCCCTTGCTGAAATAAAAACAACGAAAACAATACGATTAATTGTACATTGCTGCAAAAGCGCTGATATCTAAAAAGACGGAAACCTAATTCTCGGCAAAAGCATAGAAGGGTACTCGGACTGCATGTTCTGACTGAAACAGTCGATTTACTCTCATGGTCTAGAGGATTGGAGGATTACTCCATGACCAAAAGTTCAGCTTGATGATGACGTTTCACGGAGTTCAAAAGGGGATATACCTTGTGGCGAAAGATTAGGTAAACTCTCATACTATCTTCTAACTATGTTTTCAATCTCGTATGCCATGTGTCATGTTACGGCGTTTGTCATTTTCCAGGCTACTATAATTCGAAAATCAAATCTCCAGGATTGATTGTGATTCTTTATTATTGATAACGTAGTACCACGCTCTGCTGAAGGTCCAATGAGACCGATCTCTGCGTTGCTCCGACGGTGTCTATCCGACTGCGTGTTTCGGGATTATTGACCACACGGAAGATATGGAGCATCGAAGTGATACTACCCTATGCAAGCCACCGCCAGGGTAGTCGAGGGCATTGCGGCTTCATAGCTCAGAAGGTCCGGGCCTTTTGTGCAACACGCAAAGTGCATATCGTCGAATGCTTGACTCTGATGGGCCCGCTGGAATATACAGGAGATTAGCTAGCCCGGAATCTCGACGAATCCCCTTCGCCGTTCCCCTCCAAAGTTCATCAATGTGAGGCTGTACCCTCCGACACGGTGTAGAACCGGACTCCACAGGCCCGAATTTTTATGCCAACCTCTGGGTGGCAAACCTCTGGGAGGAGAGGTTTGTTTAGCAAGATATCCTACGGTTGACTGCCGGCCGCGATGAGCTGGCACCATTGTAGTAGCTCATCTGTTTGTTTGCAGGTAGGGTGGGTGAGGTAGTATCTCTCTCAAGCTTTTCTGGGCGGAAGTCATCAGCATATCCTTTTTTCCCAAGTGTGCTGATCGCGAGGATTTGCTGTTGCTGGGGTTATGATTTTCAGTATCTGCATCGTCTTCATCTTCACATCATCTATTCAGATCGGGCGCTAAGCCGCAGCAGCGATTCTCCATCTGTTCGGCGGTTATTTTCAACAACGCTGAGATCGAACTTCCACCAGTAGTCTTTGTGCGTTTGGTTGCTGATGGACCATCCTGAATTAGAAATGACTGACGTTCGATTTATTCTTATTGGATCAGTAGGTTAGAAAAGAAAAATAGCCGCTCAGGTTGGCAGATTTCCCTTGAGTATGTTGATGTTGCGGGCAGTGCCATGTTCGAGGGGGGAAGCTTGCAGCGCGAGACGCCCGTTTGCTGCACGGTGAGCTTAGAGGGGATTTTGTTCTGCAGGTTTTGTGGTTCGATTTGATTTGAAAAGACGAATTGGCCTTTTTTTCTTTTCTTATTTGCCGAGGGAGAGGTTCTTTGGGTGGCTGTTGGGTTATTTTGAGGTGGTGTGACTTAACTTCGTTGCAACAGTAGTTGAGTTTATTGTCAATTAGTTGTACCTAACTAGTAGTCATCGCTCATCCCGCAGCAGACTTTCATCCTTCATCTACTACACCTTTTACTCTCTCTCTCTCTCTCTCTCTTTGGGGATGTCCACATCCATCTTCTTGGCAGGTCCTTGTCGATCTGAAAAGATAGACAGAGACTCATCGTCATTGTCTTTTCAAACGGAACTAAGCCTGAAGGAGTCGGGCTGTCATTGTTTACTGTGAGACTGTTCTCCACTCTCTTTTCCTCTCGTTGCAAGACAATGAATGAATGAATGACCACCTGGCTAATGGCCCCTTCGGCACATTACCTCACCTCACCTCCACCAGGACCTGCGCCTATTCTGGGATCAGCTCCGACAATAGCCTCTCGTCGACGGTGATTGGCGATGGGTGTGATTGACTTCGCGCCTCCCCCTCATTCCCTCCAGTCCTTGTCAGGGTCCTTCAGCCTGTTCCTGCACTAGCGGAACAGTCGGCGCCTCCGCGTAGGATTGGCTCTCCGTCGCACCAACTGCTCACTACAACCTTGAAGAATAGAAAAAAAAATGCTTCGCCAGTCATGCTTGCATGCAACATCCCCGGCCAGTGAATGGACGGGGTGGGTGGAGCCTTGACCGGGCATGGCCCCTCTCCCTCACAGTCCTCGGGCAGGAGGGTTCTTTATCCCTATTGCTTTTTATGGATACCACTCAACCCCCCCCCTCTGTTGCAGCATCCCGGTGCTATGGATTTAAGAGATCAAAGGCCCTCTTTGAGAGCGGGTGGGTCGCTGCGTTTCTTTCTATTTACTTTCTTCGCTCTCTATAATTGTGTTGCTATTTATTCCCCTTCCCATTGTTGTTGGTGCTCCTTGCTGGACATAGAGACATTCGTTTCATCTGACTACTAACACTCGTTCGATCTTGTCAATCGCTTTTGCTGTATACTTTCTCTCTCTCTGTCTCTTCGATATCATCATCTTCTTCTTCCTCGTTCTCAGTATCGTCGTCGTAAGGTATCTTTGACTACTGAAGGATATCAGCCATCTTTTGTCTCTTCATAGTATCATAAGAGTTTACTCTCGCTCAGTCACTTCGCTTATCTGTTCGCCATGAGGGCCATTGCCTCGGTCTCTCTTCTGACTCTCGTCGGCGTGGCCCAAGGGTCAAGTGTGGTAAGTTTGTCTACCTCAGATCCGCAGAGCTCGTGCTGATATTCGCAGTGGTGGAACACCGACGAGAGCTTTACCAGCCCTGACAACACCAAGACGACCTGTTCTGAGCAGCAGCAAGCTGGGTTTGACTGGTCCGACCTGGCTGTCGGATCCTCCCCGAGCTATGCAGGCTTTAAGTTCTCGGGTTTCTCCGTGAGCAACAACTTCAGTACGGCTTCCAGCGTAAGTATACCGGCGTCGGTGGAAATGAGAGTTGCTGGCTAACTGGACCAGGCCAAATCCATCGTGGGAACACTCACCAAGGATAGCTCGTCGGCTCCTGAGATATCCTCTGCATCGAAGGGCCAAGACTTCTCCGTCAATGACTTCCAGCTTGCCACCTCCCGCACTGCTGACATCCGCATCGTTTATGGCATGGCTGATGGTACCACCTGCAATACCTTTGCTTCTGTCTCCGCCAGCGGGTCCACGGTCGCCAATGACCAGTGCGGCGGTGCCACCTCCGTGAGCTTTCTACTGGCCGAAGATGCGAATGTCGATCTCTGCTTGTTGAGTGTGTACAGGATTGGATTCGACTGCATTTCTGGTAAGGCGTCGACAGCATCCAATTCTTCCGACACTGCGTCTGGGCTCAATGCGAGGGCGTACTCCGTGCCGCTCATTCGAAAGGATCGGACCACTCCTGCAGCCGTCGTGACTCCTGCCCCAGAAGCACCGACTAACAACCTGGCGACTTCGACGTACTATATCACCAGTGAAATCGTGATCACCAGCTGTGGCCCTTCGGTGACCGATTGTCCAGCAGACTCTACCACGGTGATCACCTCGACGATTCCCGTGTCTACTACCGTTCATTCTGCCACAGAGACCTCTGCAGATGAGTCTTCGACGGAGGTGCCAGATGTTACCTCTACCAGCAGCGTGGAGTCTAGCATCGCTGTCCCTACTGCGACTTCTTCCAGCGAAACTGCCCCCGTCGATACATCTTCTGGCACGACTACACCGACTGTCACGCCTTCTAGCAGCGCGGCCCACAGCTTAACGCACTCCAGCGAAGTCGTCCCAACTGTCACACCGTCCAGCAGCACGTCTAGCTTTACGCACTCGAGTAGCGCGCTTTCCAATACCCTTCCATCTGGAAGCTCTCCTGTGGAGTTGACCTCTTCTCAGTTGATCCACACGCCTACGTCCGCACCTGTAATCACGCCAGGGCCTAGCTCCTCTGCTCCGGCTGCGGACAAGGTCACTGTGATTACCTGGGTCACTGTAACAAGCTGCCCGGTGACTTCGACGGGTATCGTCAGTGGGACTCCGACGACCTCCGTGGGCACTACTCTTTCTACGGTGACTATGACTTCAACGTCGACTATCTGCACCAAATGTATTGCCTCAGCCAGCGTTCCATCGGGAGTGGCGCCCATCTCCTCGGGCCCTGTCTCGTCAGGTCCTGTCCCTTCTGCTCCTGTTACTACACCAGGGCCCAGTGTACCTGCATCAAGCGTGGACAAGACTACAGTGATCACCTGGGTGACTGTTACAAGCTGCCCGGTCACCTCCACAGGGACTGTGAGCGGCAAGTTGACTACTTCAGTGGGCACGACGCTTTCTACTGTGACCATGACCTCAACGTCGACGATTTGCACCAAATGTATTGCGCCAACGACTGTTCCGTCGGGCGTGGCGCCCATTTCCTCGGGTCCTATCTCGTCCGGTCCTATACCATCCGCTCCCGTCACCACACCAAGTGTGCCTGTCTCGAGCGTGGATAAGACCACTGTGATCACTTGGGTAACCGTGACCAGCTGCCCGGTCACCTCCACAGGAACTGTAAGCGGCAAGTTGACTACGTCAGTGGGCACGACACTATCTACAGTGACGATGACCTCAACGTCTACCATCTGCACCAAGTGCATTACCCCTTCTACCACTGTTCCTTCAGGCGTTGCTCCAATATCTTCGGGTCCAGTTTCATCCGCTCCTGCCAATACTCCAGGCCCAAGCGTGCCCATCTCGAGTGTAGACAAGACGACTGTTGTCACTTATGTCACGCTGACTACGTGCCCTGTGACAGCTACGGTTTCTAAAGGCGGCTCTGTCAGTACCTCGGTGGGAACGACCGTGTCGACTGTGACGTTGACGTCCACTTCAACTATTTGTACAAGGTGCATTGCTCCGACGTCGGTCCCGTCGTCAATTCCTGCTGTGACTCCGACTTCGCTATCTACATCGCTCACATTGCCTCTTCCGTCTTCTGTGGCGCCTGTTTCATCTGGTCCTGTTTCTACTGTCACTGGTGTTGTTACTGGGTCAGTCACTGGTTTTGTCACTGGCTCAGTCACTGGGTCTGCTACTGGGTCTGCTACTGGGTCTGCTACTGGGTCTGCTACTGGGTCTGCTACTGGGTCTGCTACTGGGTCTGCTACTGGGTCTGCTACTGGGTCTGCTACTGGGTCTGCTACTGGGTCTGTCCCCAGTTCTACTACCTCTGGAGCTGTTACTTCGGCTTCCGCCCCATCAGGTCCTATCTCATCGGGCCCCATTCCGACAGGACCCGCGCCACCGGGTTCGGTCCCTTTCACTAGTGTGGATAAGACTACTGTCATCACATATACCACAGTGACTACTTGTCCTGTGACATCAACAGTCTCCGAAGGTGGTTCTGTGTCGACTTCGGTTGGAACTACAGTTTCAACCGTCACATTCACTTCGACCTCAACTATCTGTACCAGGTGCATTGCGACAACAATTCCCTCTGGTGTGGCACCTATCTCCTCCGGTCCGATCTCATCGGGCCCAGCTTCGCCAGGCCCCGTCCCTGTCACTAGCGTGGACAAGACTACTGTGGTTACATATGTCACTGTCACCACTTGCCCTGTGACCTCGACGATCTCGGAAGGGGGTTCTGTAAGCACATCAGTAGGAACCACTGTCTCAACTGTCACACTTACCTCGGTGTCAACCATCTGCACCAAATGCATTGATACAACAGTCCCATCCGCTGTGGCTCCCGTCACATCTGGGCCCGTTGAATCAACTACTCCAAGTGTGGACAAAACCACAGTCGTTACAATCACCTCGGTGTCCACCAGCCCTGTGACTACTACTGTCTCGGCTGGCGGGACTGTTTCTACTTCGGTGGTCTCCAGTGAATCAACAATCACTATTACATCGGTGTCAACCATCTGTACCAAGTGCATTGCGCCTACGACAGTTCCCTCTGCTGTGGCTCCTGTTACATCGGGTGCCATTTCGTCAACCCTTTCGAGTGTGGACAGGACCACGATCGTCACGATAACTTCTGTTGCTACCAGCCCCGTGACAACCACTATCTCTGCAGGTGGCACTGTATCTACCTCGGTGGGCTCCACTGAGTCGACTGTATTTGTCACCTCGACTTCGACCATCTGCACGAGATGCATTGCCCCCACGCCAGTTCCATCAGGTACTTCACCTATTTCATCTGAGTTGCATAGTACAACTACTGTAGTCACCTGGGAGACTTTGACAACTTGCCCGGTCACCACGGTCATCACCTCGGGTGGTGTTCCTGTCACTTCGGTCACAAGTACTATCTCGACTGTGACTCTGACCTCGGTTTCCACCATCGCAACATCTGTTGCTATCAGTGTTCCCTCAGCCCCAGCTTCTGTCGTGACCGGCTCCCCTTCCCTGCCAACAGCCAGTGCTTCCACTGTGACCGTAACCACTTCCAGTGGTGCTCCTTTTGGGCCCACAGGTGTTTTGCCCGTCTCTTCTCAATCTCAGATTACGACTGGGCCTGCTCCCACCGAGACGTCTGTCATCTCTGGTGGTCCATCGGGCCCTACAGGTGTCTCCCCTGTTTCCTCTGAGCTTGAGAGCACGACGACAGTCGTCACTTGGCAAACATTGACCACCTGCCCCGTGACTACAGTCATTACTTCAAGTGGTATTCCAGTCACTTCGGTCACTAGCACAGTCTCAACCGTGGTTTTGACCTCTGTCTCCACGATCTGCCCCAAATGCTCGACCACTCCAACCGCTGTGGCTCCTGTCACGTCTGTTGAGAAGGCAACCACTGTGGTGACATGGCAGACTGTAACAACATGTCCCGTCACGACGGTGATCACCTCTGCTGGACAGCCTATTACCTCAGTCTCCAGCACCGTGTCCACAATCACAATGGTCGCGACATCAACTATCGCAAGGACGGTCGTGGTTCCCACCGGAGTTGCTCCCGTTACCGGGGTTTCCTCACCGGCTCCATCTGCCTCGTGTCCCAGTGTGGTTCCCAAATGTATCAACACCTGGCTCGAACTGGTCCCCAAGTGCACCTCGAATAGCGACACGAGCTGCTACTGCCCCTCGGCGAAATTCACCAAGAAGGTGATTGAATGCATCCAGGCGTGGGGCTCCTCCTCGACAGAAGTCCAAGCCGGCCTCTCATGCTTCACTGGACTCTGTGCAGCCTGGGTGCCCCAGAACCCCGGCATTGTCACAAACATCCCGTCCAGCATCACGCTAGGCCCGACCCCCGTCCCCATCGGCGTCGCGCCTGTCAGCGGCCAAGCCACGCACACTGGTACCAGCGTCAAGCTGACCAGCGGACCTGCTGCTGCTCCCTCAGTTCCCTGCACCACAATCACCTACTCCACCTGGACAGTGACCGTTCCGCAGGTCGTCTTCACGACTGCTACAGCCAGCTCGAAGACAACCATCGGTCTGATCCCCGGAGGCGGTTCCCCAACATCGACTCGGTTGCCGAACCCCTGGTTCCCTTCTTCCTCAGCCTGGATCTCCCGCTCAGGCACCCCCACCCCGACCCCGACCCCATCGCCGAGCTACACGCCCTTGTGGTCGAATACCGGTGCAACGCTAGGTGTATCCTGGACGTGGTGGTTGGCTGTTGTTCTGGCTACGATCATCGGCTTGGCCTAGTCCAGTTGACCACTGTTTCATAATCATGTTTAGTAAAATAGGAGCGCACACAAATCTGGCTGGTTTCCTTTTCCGTTGAGCTCGGTGGTCATTGTTTTCTTTTCGTTCTCAGTTTGAATCAGGAAGCAGTTTAGTCCAAAACAACCAATGTACTTTAGCTCCGGTTTCTATTCTGCACTCATAATTCACTAGTGTGTAATCCTTCATCTACTTCTTCTCGTACTTGGTGGGCTAAGGGGATGTAGTAAATGCCGTGATAACTGGTGTTTTAGAACCCTACGATGAGGCCAGAGACTCTCGTGTCGTAGATCATGGAAAGGGTTCTTGATGCGGTTGGCGGGGGCATTTTGCCGGGTCATTCATTCATGGGGAGGTATAAGTTGTGATTTTGGGGGTAGATCGAGGTGTTGATGTCGATACCATTGATCATGGGATAGATGGAACCATCAAATAAGAATGCAAGCCACGCAGCTCTTCATCTCCTAACCTAAATGTCAACTTGCCGTCTCCTTCCACGCTATGCATTGTTGTTGTTGTTGCAGACGGAAAAGAGTCGGCAGAAGATCGGAGATCATTTCGGCCCTTCATAACTCCGGCGGGCTCGGAATTAACCGACCATCGCCGACTCCAGAGAGCATGAATGATCCAGTAGTGGAGGCGGTGCAGCCTGATCGTTCATCTTCTGGTATGGACCTCAATGGACCATCAACCACCTCAGGGCCGGTGTCGCCTGGCGATCTGATTACCCAGCAACGCAAAGACGCCATCCAAGCGGCCGCCCAGCCCCCCAGCGATGCCGGGCTTTTCGCGCAGCTTACCAGCAATCCTTTCTTCACAGCGGTGAGCAGTCGAACGCGATCAACGAAAACGGGTTCTTTTTGAGGAGAAGAGACATACTAATGCGGTGTTTGGTGACACTAGGGATTCGGTCTCGCAGGTCTGGGAGCTGGACTAAGTCTAGCGCAAAAGGGACTCCGCCATGGCGCTGCGCTCCTCCGCCGGCGCATGCTCGTCGACGTCGAGATCAGCGTCAAGGATGAATCCTACCCGTGGTTTTTGCACTGGATGACGTTGTACCAAAGCTCCCAGCTCAACACGACTCGCGCCGCCGCCACCGCCGCCGCCGCCAGCCGGTCTGGCTTCATGGAATCGATCCTCCGCAAACTGACCCCGGGCACGCGCCATCTGTCCATCCAAACGCAGAAAGTCGAACACACCAACGGCGCCATCCACACGCAGTTCGCCCTCGTCCCGGGTATGGGCCACCACGTGCTGCGGTACAACAACGCCTTCATCTTCGTGAACCGCATGCGCGAGGCCAAGTCGGTGGACCTGAAGACCGGGCAGCCGTGGGAGACCATCACGCTCACGACGCTGTACGCGCATCGCCACGTGTTCGAGGAGATCTTCAAGGAGGCGCACGCGTACGCGGTCCAGGCGCACGAGGGCAAGACCACCATCTACAACAGCTGGGGTACGGAGTGGAAGCCCTTCGGCAAGCCGCGGACCAAGCGCCCGCTGGAGTCGGTGGTCCTCGACGAGGGCGTCAAGGAGCGGATCGTGGAGGACGTCAAGGACTTCACCGCGAGCTCGAAGTGGTACCAGGACCGGGGCATACCCTACCGCCGCGGCTATCTGCTCTACGGGCCGCCCGGCACGGGGAAAAGTTCGTTCATCCAGGCTCTGGCCGGCGAGCTGGACTACGACATCGCCATTCTGAACCTGAGCGAGCGGGGGTTGACCGACGATCGGCTGAACCATCTGCTGACGATCCTGCCGAACCGGACGCTAGTCCTACTAGAGGACGTCGATGCGGCGTTCTCCAACCGCCGCACGCAGACGGACGAGGACGGGTACCGCGGGGCCAACGTGACGTTCTCCGGGCTGCTGAATGCCTTGGACGGTGTGGCGAGCGCCGAGGAGCGGATCATCTTCCTCACCACCAACCACGTCGAGCGACTGGATGAGGCGCTCGTGAGACCCGGCCGGGTGGACATGACGGTGCGCTTGGGCGAGGTCAGTCGCTATCAGGTCGGCCGTCTCTGGGACCGGTTCTACGGGGAGCTAGAGCAGAGCGTCGTCTACCGCCAGGCGTTCCTCGACCGGCTGCAGGAATTGGGTCTCATCGAGGATGCAGATGGGAACAAGGCCGATCTGTCGAAGAGCACCAGTGCGGCCGCCTTACAGGGCCTGTTCCTTTACAATAAGGGCAACATGGAGGGCGCCATTGCTATGGCTGAGGGATTGATGTTCAGGGTTCATCACAGCGATTGAAGATTTCGTAGATTAGAGTCGAGTCTCATGTAAATTAGATCTAAGCACAGACTGGTTGATGTATTATAGCCACTCGGGCAATTTGTTTGTATTGTGTCTTGGTGAAGCGCGCTTACGGCTTTGCTGATGTCACGCTGCATTGTTGTTGATACCCCGCCATTTTCATCCATCCTGCTACTACTTTCATTACTTCACACTTCCCCCCTCACTCACCACTCACTACTCAGTATCTCTGCCACTCTTGGCTCTGAGCGATAGCAGTTAGCACAAATGAATCAACCAGTCATGGCCGGTTACCAGGGCTAGCAAGTGACAATCCAGCCTCCCGCAGACATCAGGTCTCTAACCCATGCAGCTATTCTTCACAGACCACGCGACGGTCAAATCATGCACCACAAGCCGATCAGTCACCACTTGGACAATAATCTATGCCGATGGCCAAATCAGATCGCCCATCACCTCTGCTATCACTTTCCGACGCGCCGTGCTGAACAAGAGTCACGCCGGTGCCAAAGCGGGGGAGCCTATCACCGCTGCTGCATGATGGGCCGTTTAAGCGCCGGCCACGGGCGTTCAGGGATCCCTCGCGTTCTGCACCCCGATGACAGCCTGTCATGTCGCAGACCCTTGCCGCCCTTTCGATGGAGGGCTTATCGAAGGTTTGGCAGGCCAAGCTTGCCCCGAGGTCTATGTGTTTGTGCCGTTGCCGTCACCGCTCCGTGACACAGAGGTGGGTGGGCGACTGCGTTGCCAGGCGGGTCGAGTATATCTATGCTCTGTCGCCTATTGTTTTTCTGGGGTTGATGTCCAATGGACTGGATTGCTGGAATTGTTCATTGGTATTGACGTGTGCAGTGACGATTACTCCCTACAGGACGTCTTCTGAGATCATGAGCTCCTTTCAGCTCTTTCCCATATCTCCGGATAGTGGGACCTCTAACAACCCGTTCTTTAAAGGGAAGCGAAGGCAAGCCGGCGGTCGACCGCTGGCGGATGCGATCCCTCTCAAGACCCTCGGTAACAAGGGTACCGGGGCCGAGGGGATGCTTTTCCGTGTGGACCAAAATCCAGAGAGCGTCCCAGCGCCCCCAAAGGCCCACGTTGCTCGGCCCTCGCAGTCCTCATCGTTGGGAACACCCCAAGAGCACGATGCATCCCGAAATACCTCACATGTCAACGCCACTACATCGGAAGACCGGATGGCCGGGCGAATGGGGTCCCAATCCAGCTCGAAACGTAGCAAAGGAGGGTCGATGGGCGTGACGCCCATCGCGGAAGCAATACCCAAGTCAGAGTCGCCGGCACCTCCTATGAGGTCCATGTTTCCTCAGTATAACCCACAGCTACCACTCAATCAGCAAGCATACTATCCCCAGACGTCCGGCCATACTCCTCGGAATTACTCGAGACCAAGCAACATCCTCCTATCGCCTGCACCGGAGATTGACCAGGCCCTTGGCCCGAAGACGGTACCTGCTAGCGTGCTGAATTTCCCTTCGGGGGTGCTGGATACACCTGAGATGCGATACTCTTCCGTGGAGGAGCTGAGGAGTTTGTGGGAAGCGGCCAATGGTCAGAGGCCGGAGAATATGCCGGAGACGTTCAATCTGCGTCTGCAACGGTGAGCATGGGATGCTTGGGGAATGTTTGAATGGTTGCTGACTTGATGCAGGAGTGGGCCTACATCATTTTCCTTCGGAGAACCCACCGCGCCGTTCTATACGATGCAGATTGAATCGAATGACGGGATCTCTCTGACGAGGATCAATCCCTCCAGGTCCAGTAATAGCGTTCCGATAATGACATTCAAAGTGGAGGATCGATCTCGGCGGGAACTGCGCGGAGACAATCTAGTCTCGCTGCTGCTGCCCCGCCTCGCCGCCGTGCTAGCCCTGGATCAGGTTGCGGAGATGGTCAAGGAGCACCAATTGCCCCACCAAGACGCGATCGAGCTGGAGGCCGATGCTCTCAAGCGGGTGGCCGAGCAGGAGTCATGCAAGCTGTTCTGGAATTCGACAAAACATAACTACGAGCTGCACCACCCGGCTCTTTGCAAGCAGCCGCCCGCCTTGGTCGGCGCGGCAGGCATCCCTCTGTCCCCGGTGCGGTCGAAATACGCTGGGAGTCTGCAGGTGACCGTGTCCAGTGCCTCTGCCGAGTCCCGGTCCAGCCAGCCCCCGATCATTCTCGTGACCACGCCCGTGTCGGCCAACGCGATCGAGTCGGCCAACACGGCCGCGACGCCCCGGACCTCCACGCTGCCGTTGATGGACTCGGACGAGCCGCTGGCCGCGCTGGACCTGGGGACTATGACCCTCTCGATCTCCGGGGTCTCGACCATCAACACCGTCCCGTCTCTGTACGCGATTGACTCCCTGGTCGCGGCGATGCTGGCCGTCGCCGTGTCGGACGAGGCCACCGGCCCGATCCTGAAGGAGCTGGTGCTGTACGGATCCGAGCGGTCCATCACGCCATGGGGACAGGGACCGTACGGCACCGGCTACCGCAGCGACCTGGTCACAGCAGCGGCAGAACGGGACGAGGCGCAGAAGGGCCACCAGCTGTGGTCGACGGTGAAGTCGGCGTTATCGTCATCGGTCTCGGAGAAGAGCGAGCAACCACCGCGGCGCTGGTACCGGTTCTGGGGCCGGGGCCGGGGCCGCCGGGCCCAAAAGACGAAGAACCGGAAAATCGTGGTGGAGGAATTCGACTTGGAGCGGTACGGGCGGTACGGGCATGGCTCGTCGCGGGAGGGCCAGAAGCTGCCGGGGATCACGCGGGCCATTCTGGGGGTGGTGTTTTGGGGATTAAAGGTGGTCGTGCAGCTGCTCACTTGGGCGGTTAAGGTGTTTGCGTGGGTGCTGGTGAACGCCACGCGGTGTGTGACCAGCGAGAGATTCTAATGATTCCCTATGTCCCTTGAGAGTGATTATACAGTTCTATTTGGTACAGTACATCACGGGTTGGATGGATAATTTTTTTTTAATGACAGGGGATGCGGAGCATTCCATCTTGCCACTTCTGTTAACTCCCGTTCCAACTCCCGTTACGATTTGTGTCTATCATTGCCTCTCGGTCGCCTCTCTTTAGGGATGTGTAGATGCTTACACTGAGTCCCATTCGCCCCTGGCCAGTGACATGCATACATGCAGATGCACACCCGGGATGTGACACTACAAACTTTGGCGATACATTCGCCGGCCGCATACCTTAACTCGATCGAGACACTCCCCTACATTCCGCTCTACGACGTCGGACCGCGCCACCTTTGGGGATTGGTGCTGGAATCCAGGGGATGGCGATGCAGAGTCGATTGGGATGGAGGGTAGCATTTGCATGTATGTATGTATGGGGGAGGACTGAGTGGCTGATGACCACTTGTATATAGGCGGACGCAACACCAGAGACCCTGCCATCAAGCTCACTTCAGGATATCATCTTCATTCAGAGACTGTAGTGCTGTGCACACACACCAGCAAGATGCGCGCAATCCTTATCCTCTCGACCATCACCCTCGCCACGGCTACTACCAACAAAGATCTGGGGTATCTCCGCTGCGCCGTACGCATCCCCCCCCTTCCTTGACTTTGTACCGACATCTTGACCTGGGATATTGAATACTAATGAATAAGAGAGGGTGTAGTCCTCCATAGCCCGCACCTACCAGGCGCCCCAGTCCCAATCCCCATCCCAACCCGAAGCTCAATGCACCTCCCCATCCGCCCTGGATTGCTTCTGTAATGCCCCGTTCGATCCCTCAGCGCTGGACCAGGCAACGCTGGATGAGTGTGCGAGTGAGGGTGTCGGTAGGTCCCCCCGCCCCTGGCGCTAGATCTATTGTTTGAGGTGTGCGTGTGCTAACAGTATAGAACCCGAAAAAATCCCCGCGTATATCTGTGACGACGCGAACGTCCCCGTCTCGCCGCGGAAGGGCAGTGTGCCGATGGTGAGGATTGGGGTCGTTGAGGAGGATGATGCTGCTGCTGCAGAGACCCCCGCTCCGCTGAGAGGGAGTTTGCCCATGGTCCGGGTGGGAGATTCGCTGGGGACTGAGGATGCCGGTGCGAGTGGGGGTGTGAGTGCGAGTGCCAGTGCTATTGCCAGTGCCAGTGCCAGCGCTAGCGCCAGTATCATCGGTGGATCGCACCGAGGTAGTCAGCCCATGGTGCGCGTGGGGTTTCTGCTGGCTAGTAGTTCTGCACCTGCAGCAACAGCTACAGCTGCACCTTCAAGCAGTCTAGCTTCGCCCACCGCAATCGCCAATGCTGAAGCTGGTGTGGATGCTGTTCCGCGCCGAGCAAGTCGGCCTATGGTGCGGCTGGGCGGAGAGACCACGACCACGAAGCAGCCTCTCGCACAGGCAGATACAAAGCCCAAACCCCATGCGCAAGGACACGCACAGACACAGGCAGGAGAAGCAGAGAAACTGAAAGCAAGAGCCTACAGCCCCAACCTGCACCCGGACCCCCTTCTCCTCCCGGAGGATGTCCTCCCTCTTCCTTCCTCCTCCCTTTCCTCTGACGATGGGGATTCCGTACTCGGCACTGCAGCAGCAGGGCCAGCACCAGGCCAAGAAGAGAAGAACGTCCCCCTCCCGCTTGAGTCGGCGGTCATTCCGGATGGGAATGTGAATCCGGATGTTGCGGCTGCTCCTAGCCCTTATACCGGCTCCAATACCCGTACCCAGATGGAAACCCAAACCCAACCGCAACCCCAAGCTCCGCAGCAGCAGCAGCAGCAACAAGAAATCGAGGTCCTCACCTCGGAGCTAACATCCTGCGCGTGCTCTGCTACTGCTACTGCTACTGCCGCTGCTACTGCCGCTGGTGCTGGTGCTGGTGCTGGTGCTGGTGCTGCTGGTACCCCCGCCAGCGCTACAGCGGTCCATGCTGCTGCAACGTTCCAAACAAGCGCAGCCACATCCCCCACCTCCTCCCACTCAAGCTCAAAAACAGCACCCCCAACTCTGGCAAGCGCAAGCAGCATCCCCATCCCAACGATCACCTCCTCGTCCGTGAAACTCGTGACCGTGAACCCGACGGCCACGGCGACCGCGACGGATGTTCGGGGTCCGATTGCCGTTCCGTCGGGCAAGCAGACACCCGGGGCAGGGGAGCCGAATGCGGAGTTGTTCCAGGGGGGTGCGGGGGGCTTGCAGAGGCGTGGCTGGGGAGTTGGGGGGGTGAGTTGCTTGGTTGGGGCTGTGGTGCTTCTTCTGTGATGTACCTTTCATAAAATGATGGCAGTGGCAGTGGTGATGTATGCGTATGGGTCATGATTCTTTTCTTTCTGGATGGCTGGATACTGATGCTGGCGTTTGTTTTTGGGACTGTGATCTTACGATTGGAAAAAAGATTGGCTCGTGGCTGAAAGGAAGGGTGTGGTTCTTTGATATCGAGTGGGACAGATTGTGCAGGAAGTTATGAGATTAGGTTTGGGTTCGGAATGGCCTGGATCATGTGTGTATGACTTGACTTGATTTGATTTGACTTGGGTTGCTTATGAGGAATGAAAATGAGATTATCGATCATCTTGAAATGAAGCATGACGGTGACGTTACTTTATCAGTATATGGACAGTATATTAGCATTAATGTTAAATTAGCAGTACCTCTGGCGGTTTGAGAATACACTATAGTACTACGTGCAGTCTAACCACCACAGTATCTAGACCCGAGGGACAAGTCTACTAGACAAACAACAACCAAACCCTATAGTCATACAGCACACCAGCCATCTAGCACAAAACCAACCCTGAACCCTCCCTGCCCTACGCATGAATCGCCTGCTGCACCCGCGGATACAACTGCACCAACCGCTGATAGAGATCCGGATGCTGCTCGATCATAACCTGAGGATCCCACGCCATGGCGGCAAAGATCGTCTCAATGCCACTGCTCATCGGCGTCATGAAGATCTGGCAGATCTGTAACCCGATTACAAACGCAAACGCCATGATCACCGCCGTGAAATCCCCGCCCTGGTTGTAGGCCGGTTGGGTATACCGCAGGTACAAGTACGCGAGGAGGGCGCACACGTAGCTCACGAACACCGACCCCATGGTCAGCACGGGGCCGACCAGACAGTCCGCGGCCAGGGCGTCGACGCCGCGGTCCTTCATCATGGTCCAGGTGTCGCGCGCCGCGGGGAGGTACGCCTTCCCGTACAGCGCGATGTGGCAGAAGGCGTAGCGGTTGAAGAAGGTGACCAGCCAGTCCAGCAAGCTGATAAAACACCCCAGGATCCAGAAGGCAACGCTGCCGACGAGACTGCCCTGCGCCGCCTCGTGCCGCTGCGCCACGCTGCACGCCTGCCGCAGCATGTTGATCAGCGCGATGATCAAGCTGCCGAAGCTGATGCTGCCGAACGAGTAGGTCGTCGCCCGCCGCAGCGCGCCCCGCGTGGCGCCCGCCGGCATCCCCTGCGCCGTGCCACTGCAGAAATACCACGACCCGTACACCCCCGCGATCGTCGTGTGCACCGTGTTCTTCAGCCACTCGCTGAACCAGTACATCGCGAACGTCACGTACACGACCAGTCCGATCACCCGGGCGCGACTGCACCCGCCCCCTCCATCGCGACACGCGGGGTTCACTCCATCCCCCTCACCCCCCGGCTCATACGCGACATAAATCGAAACGAGAGTCACCGAAAACCACGCCCCGAACGCCACAGCCACAAGCCCGCCCACCGTACTCACCAGGAACATATGCCCGTAGCGCCGCGACACATCGATGGACGTCTGCATCATGAACGCCGTGAACGGGATCCGCGGGATCCAGCTAATAAAGCACACGATCGCGAACACTCCGAAGATCAGGAACACAATGCCCCCGCCCCATTGGTGCTGCGTCAGGTAGTAGATCGCCGTCGCCAGCGCGAATACCACGTTCAGGATGCCCGTCACCCAGATGAAGAGCTTGGGGAATGTGCGCGCACCCAGCCAGTACGCGTACGACAGCACCAGCGCCACCGCCAGCACGAATACCAGTAGGATCACCGTGTTCGTGTTCAGGGAGAAGTCGTTCGCCGCGCCGTAGATGCCCCCGCCGTTCAGGGTGTGGTATTTGCTGTACCGGTAGATGACGACGCCGGAGACGGCGGCGTAGCCTAGGAAAACGGCGATGAGCTGGGGTGGGTGTTGGTTAGTGGTGCGGTGAGAAGGGGGGAAAAGGAAAGGGGGAGGGGAAGGCACCAAAAGACCAGCCCATAGGTCGTTCCATTTCGGTTTCTCGACCTTGAAGGCGTCGTCGAAGCCGTAGACCGCTTGGTTGTAGGTTGGGGGTGGTTCTTGTGGTGGCTGAGGTGGTTTGGGCTCCGGGCCGCGGTAGTCTCCTCCGTTGGGGGCAGGAGGGTAAGCCTGTGAGTCCGGGCCTGGAGGGTAGCCATTGTTGTAATACTGCTGCTGTTGCTGCTGCTGAGACGGAGGGCCGTCGAAGCGCTGGTCGGTGTTGTAATAGCTGGCTGCTTGACCGCTCATAGTTGCTGCATGCTGTGGAGGTGGGAGACGGAAAGAAGAAGTCGATCTATTTACAGACGGTATAAACCCTGACAAGAACCGTAAAACAGCTGGTAATTAAGACAGCATGCAAGCAAGGGGTAGCGAGATTGAAGTAAGAAGGAAAAGCAGGTCAGTGAAGTGAAGTCAGTGAAGTGAAGTGAAGACGCATGCGGCGCTGGCCGAAGGTTACACCCGCACAAGAGCGCGTCATCGTGAGAGAATCGATCGACTTGATCGTCTCCCGCCGAGTCCGCCGAGCTTTTCCATGGATCGCTCAACCCAATCTACTCCATCCATCTCAAATCACAGCGTCATCAAAACAAAAGAAACATTAATTGCCATTCGGTCGTCCTGTCTTCTATGTACCCCACTTGTCTGCCTGCTGGTCCTTCATTAAGTATTAGCAGTGTAACAGCAATTATTCAACCAACCAACCAACAGAAAAAGCAAACAAGTGACGTCTGCATCAAAAACAGCCGAAGAGTGTAGAATCAAGCTAATCTGGGTATCAATAAATACATAGCATGCCCGCCTGGACATCCTCAACGCCCCTCCCTCCTCCCTGTTCATCGAAAGCCATGGTGGCGCTTCATGTGCCGCCAGGAATCCGCGATACTGCGCTCGATCCCATGCGTCGGCGTCCGCGATCGTCCATGCGCCCAGTCGTCCGTCGCCGCCTGAAGCTGGCCCATGTTCATCGCGCGCGACCGACGCATGTTCTCCTGGCGCACTGCCGTCCGGCGCGCCGCGCGTAACTCCTCGATCCGCCCTTGTCCGACCCGATGTCGCCGGACAAAGCAATCATCGATTAACGAATTCGCATCCAACAGCCGCTTTGGGACCGTCTGCACCACCTGGAACACCTCCATCGGGTCCGACACCCCCATGATGTCCTGCTCGCACGACTTGAAAATCGCCAACGACACCCGAAAAAACGTCTTCGACCCTTCGTAAAAGAACACATCCCAGACCCGGAGCGTGGTCTCCAGCGGCAGGGTGCCGATAAAGACGGACATGAGCCAGTTGGTCAGCCCCAAGGTGATGTCGGGCAGACGCGAGCTGACCGTGAGGGCTGGCACCTTCCCACTCCCCGCGCCAGGTCCACTCCCGGCGATCTTGTTGTAGATGTTGGGCGCCGATTCCTTCAGCAGCACCATCAGAATCCACAGGTCGATATTGGCGCCCTCGAGACTGATTTCATGCGTGCTAGGGAGATAGACGGAACTGATGATGTGCAGCATCCAGAACGTCTTCTCTTCCGGAAGAAACAGAAGCAGCATTCCAGTGATGAAGTTCAGCGACTGGGTGTAGCCAATCTGCGGGTTGTGAAGAGCAAAAGCATACAGGACGCGCCGCAGAGACTGGATCATTTCCGTTTCAACCGTGACAGACCCGTGTCTCGGGTTGCTGCTACCAGAGCTAGCGGCCGAGTCAACGTTCTCCGGCTTGAAGTGGATATTGTCCGGGAAGGTTCGATGCAGATCGCGTTCGATGTGTTCCTTGTCGTCATTGCTAGGCGACTCCATGGACTGTCGAACCAGCTGGTCATAGAGGCCAGGGTTGCGATTCAGATGCTCGTAGCCTCCCGCATAGAAAAACCATGCTGCACCGCGGTACTCGGATGGGATGCCCTTGCGCACGAACCGTTTGACCTTGTTCGATTTGGGGGGAAAGGTCGTCGGATCGTTGATAGGAAGCCGATTCTCCCGAAGCAGCTCCACCCATTTGATTCTTCGCTGAGAAGTGTAATCCTTGTATTGGGCATGCCATGCTTCATACTGGACGAGGGTAACGTGGTGGGTTGCCTTGCGGAAGCCATAACAGTCGCGGGCGCCATTGCCGGGTAGTAACGGTGGCGGCACGATGCCAGGAATGATGACTGTGGTCTCCGGCTCTCGTGCAACAGGCGGATCCAAAAACTTGCGTTCCGAAGGGGCGCTCGGCGACTGGTCGTGAAAAGCTGTCTCGCCCAGGAATTCTTCATCCGGTGAGCTCCTTCCGTGAGCCTCTAACTCAGGAAAGGGCGGAACAGGCGGAGCATCTTCTGTGGGTTCCAATTCAGGAGAATGCTCATCCGAGCTATGACAATCATCGAGGGTGATCTCCGTGGGTGGACGTGGGCTCAATGGTCGAGCCTTGCTCTCATCGTAGAACCCTGAAGAATCATACACCCCGGGCGATCCTGGCTCTTCGGTGACATCGCTGAAGCCATCCAGGTACATTGAGATTGCATCTTCCACACTCATACCACCCTCCTTATCATAGGAGCCATCCGGTGTATCGGGCGACAGATCGGTAATAGAGCTACTTTTGGTCAGGACACTGCTCCGCTCGGTTCCGCTGGCATGTTCAATGCTCGACCGCGAGGTCATGGCCGAGTTTACGCTGGATCGAAGAGCATCTTGCCCGCGCATCTCGGCGTATGTCCCAGGCGGGATGATTCGGGGCAATTTCAAGGCGGCGGATTCGTCTGGCAGGCGTTCTCGATTTCGATGAGGATGCAGCTGCGGACGCATGCTATGTAGCTTCGACGTAGAGTTTGACGTGCGCAACGCTGGCGGAGCAGGCGGGGACTTCCGGAAAGGTGGACGATCGACCTCCCCTTCTCGGGGAGCGGCCCTGGACCGAACAGGCGGCTGCAGGGGAAAGGTGGGGGAGCGGTAAGCCTGTTGGCGAATGACGAAGTCGTCATCCTCCACAGGCAAGGGGGAGACGGAGCGCCATGAGGGATCGGACGGCGGTGGGATTGGTGGGCGAACCCTGGGGGAACGAGGCACAGGAGGAGGGTGGTGAGGGGAAAAGGGCGGCCGAGGGCCGTCCGCCGTCGCCGGTCGTGGGAAGGGAGGATTCAATCTTAGAGGATCCAGGCGGGGTGGGTTCGGGATTCTGCGCCGGCTAGGGATATCATGCGCGCCAGCAGGGGGCGGCGGATAACGAAAGTCTGCATTTCCTGTGACCATGGCCACGAGCTGTTGAACCCCAGTTCCCGCTGGACATTTGTCGACAACACTGAGCGATGATCGAAGGGCGAACGCAAGCGAATCGACGATTTCCAATTACCGATTCAAATGTTGACAGAGGTTGACAGAAGAGACCAGGTTGAAATGATAGGAAACGAAGGGAAGTTGAAGTAGAAATAGGCGCCTATCAAGACCAGGGGGGCGGATAGTGACAGCGATAAACGAGCGAAGAGTAGTCGAGTGAGTGCGCTGGCTTGTCAGGCGCGTAGATGAAACGAGCGGAGAGAAGCGTGTGTAAGAGTAAGTAAAGTAACGGTCATGCCTCGTTCAGCCCAGAAGGAAACAATCCATCCGCAGTCTCACGATCCTACCAGAGGGTCAATCCGAGACTCCATCCCATGACAGATCAACTCGAAAAGAGGAAAAGGGAAGAGGAAGAAGGGGAAGAGGAGCGGTGGGGGGGAGGTGGGAGGCGAGGGGATGGGAGGGATAAAAGAGGTGTGGTGAGAATGGCCGAAGAGAGAGTAGAGAACGAAACAACGAACCGAAAGGGAAAAGGGGAAAAAAAAAAGACGGCGGAACTGGATCGGGGCTAGCGCAGGCCTCGAATTTGGAAGAAAGACCCTGTCTGGCTTAGCCTTGTATCAACTTACTGAGCAGTTACCGTTGATGTATTTTATTTTAGCTTCTCAACCTCGTTAATCCGGTTCTTTTCGTCCTTTTCTTGGGCATGGGTTTCAGACTGACGCCAGGATGAGATCAGTCCGAATACACTTGGGGTTTGATATTGATTACATTGCACTGGGTGCTGCTGCACAAGGGGTTGCACCAAAGAAAAGACTGAAAACCAACCTAGAAAACCCCCCTTCAGTGGACTGGTCAGTCGACAATGGGTAACCTACTGCGGACAAACAATCTATCATATCATATCACTTGCCCCTGCTGACAGGTCACTCAGTCACAGACTGACCTGCATCTGCTGCAGGCTGCATGGTTAGTGTGCACTGCCGCTCCCCCGGAGAAACTTAGGAAGGATCCGACCCGATTACAGATCCGATGCTAACAGTCTCAACGGTGTTGGTTGTTCAGTTCAGGACAGCCAGATCTGATGATGCCACCCCAAAACAGAAACCGGTTTTGTTTGATGACCTCTGATGACCTCTGGTGACCTCTTTGGCTGCTGGCAGATGAAGAAACTGGCAAATTTACCGAAATTACTGTTGGTATGGTTCGTACCCAGTGGAGACGCCTTGGTTTCAGTCAGACTCCGGCCGTCTCCCCTTTGCGCCCACCCACTCGCGGAAGCTTCAAAGTTCGCCGTGGCTCGCCCAGCCTGCCGTCTCTGGACCGCAGGAACTGACGGGTCACTCCCGAAGTGGCTTTGGCTTTGGCTTTGGCTTTGGACTTTTGTTGATTAACTTAAGAGGTCGTCTGCGGAAATAGAAATGAGCCTCTAGTCTAGCGAGAAGGTCTGCACTGCGCTGCACCTTGTACCATCCTACTCGTTCCATGGCATCGGACCCTTCGCAATATTTTAAAAGGGATTCAGGTGATTGATGCGACATTCTATTGTTCCTGAGTTAGGTGGGGGCGCGTCAGCAATTGGACGATCGTCCCCCGTGATGAAATCCCCACTTGCGGCCGTACCTGAGCCTGAGGAGCCTGAGGTCCACGGTTGACGTCCTTCCTGCCTAAGGCCGGACTTGGTTCCGCTTCAGGGATTCGAGTCGCCAAGTCAGAACGAACCAAGAACAAGATGAACTCATCAAGAATTTCCTCGCCGGGCCCGCTTTTCTCCCATTGACGTTATTGACGGCAGGCCACAGGTGTCTTCTTCAATAACCCTTGAAAAAGAAAACGCCAACTGTCCCGCTTGAGTCTTGACTTCATCTCCACTTGTGCCCGGCTAATAACCGTTCCATGGATCACTGGCCTCGCTTCCCGTTCGTTCATTCAAAGAGCCTCCATCTCTACTGTTTCCATAAGTAAAAGCCCCGAGATGCTTCGGCCTAGACCCTTGCCTGAAGAATTTTCTGCATCACTACCAGCAGCACCACTCCGAATTGAGCAGCGAATGGCGTCAAAGCAGCCTCACTGTTGCCCGTCCCAGCGGCAGGGCTACTGTCAGCCCGCGAAAGGCGCCGACATGTTCACGGCCACCATTCACCGCGCGGTTATTGATCCCTGATCTCACTAATCATGGCAATAGTGTCAAGCTATGGCGCCCGCCGAATCCGGACAATGCGGTCATCTGGTGGGTCCTGGCGATGACGAACGTGTCGGCCGTCCATTTAAATATAGTCGAGCCCGATCCCTCATCTCGCTGGCGCCGAGCTGGGCGCTTAATCCGATTTGGTGTCCATTAAGACAATCTTGTCGCCCGGATTAATTAAGATTAGCATTCAATCTCCGGGCAATATCGATTTCCCCGGGCCACCGACCACGTTTTTAGCACTGCGTCATTGTTCGTGACGACTTGTAGGGCACCGGCAACTTCTCAGCCCAGCTCAATTGCAGTCGAGAATCTACCCGAATGTATCGTTGAGCGCGCATTGACCACCAATCAATATTGGCTCAGCCAGGCGACCCGAAGATCCAGCGGTAACTTCGGTTATTGCTCAGTCTGCAGATTGAGGGTACCACGATAGTCCGATGCGCATTGACGAACAGAGAAAGTGTTCACGGCTGTGCATTACATTCCCTTTTCCCAACAAGCGCCCTTACTACGAAGCGAGCCCTCAACCCCAGGCCTGTGCTTTCCCCGCCTCAATCGACCCCCATCATCTGCTGCCTCGCTCGTATTTGTGTTTCAGGCCTGCTGCATCCTGCACATGGAGGCTTGGAATGGTTGATCTAACATCATCTTGATTAGTGACAGAAGAGGAGTGTCCTGTGCCTAGTATCCTGGCGCTACTAACCTGGACTAGGGATGAGTCGAATCAATCTTGAAGTTGATTTACCTTTACCCTCGCCGGGGGAGCTGCACTAACCAGATTTCGTTTAGGGACGTGATGTCCGCGATCAAGATAGTAGAGGTTTCGGTTCTGGAGAAGTTTGACTGGACCACGGTGGGATTGACTGGGTCGAGATAGGGTCAAATGTATGGATCAAGGGGTTGGCTGCTTTTGTACTGCTTTGAGCCCATCTATGCGCTGCTTCTTGTGATGCCTGCATCAGCGGCTTCAGCTTTAAGGACAATCGAGCTCATCTGTGGTATGATAGACTGACTGAGAGGATATGACTGAATGGTTCTCGGTGTGCGCGCCGATTTGTGTGATACTCCATTTTCGGTGATTGTGCTTCTATAAAAACGGGTAGTAGAGTAGCTACTTGGCCTGGTTTATTAACCTTCCGTAAACGCCTATCCTCAGTATGGCTGCCTGACGAAGACAACCGGTCAGTAACCTATAAGGGATCGCGTACACATACATCTAAAGCTACAACTGATCTTGTCACATCACATCCGCATAGAAAGCATCTAGTAGTAGAGCTCGAAACTCAATTCACCGCAATGCAACCGACCATGCGATGAATGAACGAAAACAGACCGCAACAACCGGCGCGTTATAAGAACGAAGCCCCATCCCTAATCCCCAACGCCCGACAGCGAGCCACAAAAAAAGAAAAAAAAAAAGAAACAAATATTTATATTAAAAGTATCTACCACCGGTCCACACATATTTCAACCCCACCATATCCACAAGCACGCACTTACCCCCCAAACCTAAAGTATGTACACCTACCTGCTACCCCCGCACAGCATACTTCCGCGTCCACTCGCGCGCGACCTCCTCGTACCGCGCGAAATCCCCCTTGAACTGCTCGGCGATGCGGCCCTCGACGGCGTCGTCCGGCATGGGCTCGGCCAGCAGCTGGCGCGCGAACTGCAGCACGGCCGCGAGGCGCGAGCTGGGCTTCCACTCGTCCGCCCGCAGCATCCCCAGGCACATGCTCCCCTTGTCGTCGTTGGTGACGTTGGGGTGGTAGATCTTCGTCCGGAAGGAGACCGTCGGCGGCTTGAACGGGTATTCGGTCGGGAGGGTGAGGGTGAGGTGGAAGGTTCCGTTCTGGCAGCAAGGAGAAAGGGGGTTAGTTGATTGTGGAGTTAGGGTGAGGGTTGGGTGAGGGTTGAGGCCTACCTGGTAAGGCGAGTTCTCAGGTCCCTCCATGTAGACGTTCCAGAGGTAGAGGTTGGATTCGTCGGCTAGCTTGACGGTTATGCCTTCGGGGGCGGATTCGGTGAGTTCGGCGAGCTCCTTTTGGATTGTTAGTGGGGGTCTTAGGGTGAGGGGGTTGGTAGGTGAAGGTGAAGTTGAGGAGGTATGGAGGATTGAATGCGCAGGGCAGTGTTTACCTTGGCTATCCGCTTTTGGCTGCCCATCTTGATTGCAATGTTGGGGGTGTGTGTGGTGGGGAGAGAGAGGTAAAGCGGGGTTGTGAGGTGAAAGAGTCGGTCGAGAGATTGATGGGCTGTTGATGAGCGGGGTGGATGGAGTCTAATTCTGATGCAGTTGCTGAGAACGAGCGATGGTTGAAGACAACAGCAGAGACAAATGGAGGCTGGCCTGGTTGGTTCGATGGGATCTGGAGCTGGAGCTGGAGCTGGAGCTGGAGCTGGACTGGAACTGGAACTGGAACCGAAAGCTCCTTTCCTGAGATGGCGGGGCGGGGCAGGCGGGGCGGAAGATCCGCCGGAGTGGAAGACGTCAGTCATTTCAGTCAGCTACAACTACCTCCAAACACTACGAGTCTATTATCGCAACATGCAACTCTGGGCTCTGAACTTGTCTCACTATGGTCTCTGAGAGAAAAAACACAAACGAAATGCGCAATGCTAAAAGGCGAAAGCGAGAAAAACACAACCCGAAATTCCTGCCCCAATTTACACGGCAACGTGCCCTTCCTTGGAGCTGGTGTTGTCGAGATTCCTGGCTGCCTCATCCTCCCAGAACCTCTTCTGTCTTCCTCCATTCCTGCACAACCCGACCAAGTCAAAAGGATCAAAGAGGGTGAGGAGAAATGGGCGATTGTCATGGTACCCCGGTCCTTCCAGCTCAGTAACCCCATCCCTCGCAAGGTAGATCTTGTTGGAGCGTGGAAGCCACCGCATGGGATGGAAGATGTTCAGCATCGTGGTGTTAACATACATAACAGTCGCCTCAAACACCCAGAAGAACCACTCGTCCTTGAGAACAGGACTGATATCCTTGATGTCGGACACGTTCAGGCTGGCCGCAGTGAAGTACTCCACCGTCCGATAGATCGTCCGCAGGGTGATCAGCCCGCAGCTGCAGTACAACACACATAAGGCGTGCTTCACCTTGCGATTCAAGACCCCGCCGCGCTGACAGTTATAGTGGAACCTCAAGGCCAGAGCAAGGAATCCTGTCATCAGCACGAGCTGCAAGATCAGGGACGCTTTGAGCAGCCCTTTGCCGATGTCTTGCTTGCGCTGTGGGTTCTCAACATTGGCCACCAGCGCACCACCGTTCCCAGTGAGCACCTCGATGACCATGCTCATCGCAAGAAATGTTGTGAAGACCCGTCCCGGATGGATTGGTGAGTGGTAGGGAATGTAGTAAAGGATTCGCCCGAGGATCAGGTAGTTGGCTGCTTCGTAGACCGGTCTCGAGATCTGTTAGTCGTGGGTCTTCTTCGGCGAGAGCGCTACTTACGGGCCAGCGAGTAGAAGAACCGTGCTGACAATGTAGATCACCAGGTTATCCCAGTGACCCCAGGCGGCAACAGCCCGTAGCACAAAGCCGCCTGTGAAGAGCAGTGCCGACCAGGGCAGGATCCCGGTCACTTTCCAGGACTTGTACTTTCTGCAGTCGTCGTCAGTTGCGGGAAAGGATGAGGGTCTCAATGGGAGCTGCATACATGCATTGAAAGATGTGCCAGATTCCAGAGATAGTGAACCAGATGGCGAAAGTGATAGGAGCACCCTTGTTGGGAGCATAATACCAGTAACTATCCTCCTCTGTTGGACGTTAGTGCTGGTTCTCACATTCAGGCCTGGACTAGGGTGCATACGGTACGGCGATCTTCTGTTCAGCATCACGGTATAATAGGTAAAGAAAAAGCCAAATCAAATTAGACGACGACGACAACGACGACGATGACTATCGCTGAGATGCTTCGATAATGAGGAGAGCGTGACTGCTAAGCAATGAAATGCCATTTCTATGTCCTGGTCCACGAGATATATATGTCCAGCGTGGGGCAGAGCCCCATTAGCGAAAACGAGCAACCTCTATCCAGTAATCAGCCACGGCCCTATCAGAGGCTTCAGAAGTGCCTCTAACTTAAACATCCAACCTTAAAACGGTCAGTTTGAAGGCTGAGCTGTAGAGTTGTTGCCCGATCATCAACTGAGTTGATCATTCATGGGATAAGCCCCAAGTCTCCCTCCATGGTGTACACCAGCGGTCCTGAATGGACAAGAGCATCATGCTTTCTCCAAATCCTCCCCTGGGTTGAGTTTAGCCTTGCTGGATCCAAACTTTTTATCTCTGGTGATGATGGATGGACCCTGAGACCCTGAGACCCATCCTCGAGACTTGGCTTGGCATCCTCGCCGACAGCAAGCGAATACGAGCAAGGCTGTGCTCATTGTGATTGGCTCCACGAAGTCAGCCTCGCAGGGTCTGTCATTGCTAGGGCATGGTGGCTGTGAGGTTGACTCAAGGCCGACATCAGAGAGAGCTCCGTGGGGGTTCGGTGAAAAGATATTGTATTGGATTGGAAGACTGAGTAATCTATACTCTGTAGACATGATGGTGGCTCAACCCCAGATTTTCCCCATGCGGAAGGACGTTGCCGGGACGACGAAAATATCCCAATTCGGATGAAGACCCATCAACACCGGGCACGGCATCTCTCCAGGCAAACGGCTAACGGCTAATGGCTAACGTGACCATCTCCAATCGTCATCTAACTTACCCAACTCTCATGCACTGCATCTAGACCCCTACTTAGGTTGGGTGTGAACAGGCGTGTACTAACCACCAGCAGCAAACATGGCTTCGACAAAATCGCCCCCCACCTCCTTGTTCCAGGTGTACCTTCGCCTGCGGCCTCCTATGTCCCAGCACGAAGAGGAACAGGCTGAGCGTTGTTTGACCATCGAGACCCCAGAGCATGTATACACAACCGAAGGCGACCACCAAAATGCCCCGCCTACGCATATCACTCTACAGCCTCCCAGTGACTCCCGGAAGCGCGCCGTCGAGAAGTTCGGGTTTACACAAGTCTTCGACGAGTCCGCCTCTCAGCTGGGCGTCTTCGAGGGCACGGGACTGGAGAATTTGATAAAGGGTGTTCTGTCGGAAGGACGCGATGGCCTGGTCGCGACGCTGGGCGTCACGGGAAGTGGAAAGGTCCGCTAGTCTAGCCGTGGTGGTAGCCGATAATGCTAATGAGAATCCGCAGAGTCATACCATTCTGGGCTCCAAGACGCAGCGAGGTATCACCCAGATGAGCTTGGATGTGATCTTCCGGTCCCTCGCTTCAACGATCAGACCCCTCGACAACTTTATCAGCCCCCTTCTCTTGTCCTCTGTCGCCGCCGCCGATGCCTCCGAAGCCCAGATGTTTAGTGCGCAGACCTTCCTCGAAGCAGTATACGGTGAATCGGTCGATCGTAGCAGGAGTCCCAGAGCTCAGACCCCAATGAGTGCCGGTCGAGCGCAAACCCCCATGGCGGTACGGAGCCCCTTTCCCCAGCCTCTCTTGCAACCCACCCCAAGGTCTCGAGTGCTGGTCTCTACAAGGTGCCCATTGCCCGCTGCGCGTGGTCTGCGGATAACCTCGAAGCCAGCCCTTGGCGGTTCTCCCACCCCTGGTCTGCCGAATCCCCTCTTCATTCGGTACGGTAGCAAGACGCCGGATCGGAAGCAGCTAGGACCCCATTTGACAACCCCCCACGGACGTTGGAATCGCTACAAAACATGTTGTGCTAACTCACCCTCTCTTGCTTCAAAGGAACCCATGCCGGCGCTCATCTTTCCCCGTCGTCAAATGCCCTTGCGCGCTAGCGCCCTCCCCCGATCGCCCGACGTGAGCCATCTTACGATGGAGCTGAACCCACACTCGGAATACGTGGTTCTAGTCTCGATGTATGAAGTGTACAACGATCGGATCTTTGACCTTCTTTCACCGGCTATCGTCCCTGGTCAAGGAAGCACAATGACTCGCCCGGGAGGTGGGCAGAAGGACCGCCGCAGACCGCTATTCTTCAAGTCGACGGAGGGATCGCCTGACAGGAAGGTCGTTGCGGGCCTGCGTAAGATCGCATGCTGCACTTACGAAGAAGCTTTGTCGGTTTTGGAGGTTGGACTTACTGAGCGAAAGGTTGCAGGCACCGGTGCCAATAGCGTCAGTTCCCGCAGTCATGGATTCTTCTGTCTGGAGGTCAAAAGAAGAATGCGCAACAAGAGAACCGGCGAAGAGACGTGGATGGGAAACACACTCACAGTGGCCGATCTAGCCGGTATGTTCAGCTCAGCCTCTGCATCGACATATCAAATGTGCTAACCAAGCATCAGGGTCCGAGCGCGCAAGAACTGCGAAGACGGCAGGATCTACCCTTGCGGAGGCAGGCAAGATTAACGAGAGCTTGATGTATCTCGGACAATGTCTACAGATGCAAAGCGATATTCAGGAAGGCAACAAGGTATGCCACACGAAGAACCTCTTCTCTTGTCATCGTCAGTTTTTCTGACTCGGAAAGGCGACTATGGTTCCATTTAGGCAGTGCAAGCTCACAGAGCTGCTCTTTTCGAACTCTTTCCCGTCGCCTGGTCAGGCTTTTGGCCAGTTCCGCCACCCGCAGAAAGCCATCATGATTGTGACGGCTAACCCATGGGGAGACTACAATGCGACCTCGCAGATACTGCGCTACTCCGCTTTGGCACGCGAAGTTGCTGTGCCCCGAGCCCCATCGGCCACGGAGTCCATCTTATCCAGCACTCTCGAATCTCGTCATGGCTCTATTGGCGGACGTGAGTCGACGAATTCAGTCGCGGCCGAAGAATTGGAGAAGGCAGCCGCCGAGATCGAGCGACTCCGAGCCGAGAATGAGAACCTTTCAGTGAGGCTCGCCGAGGAAGAGATCGTGAGAACGGACTTGGCCATGAGATTGAAAGAAAGCGAAGAGATGTGCCTCACCATCGAGCAAGACGTGCGTGAGGAATGTTGGAACGAGATGGACGAGAGAATGGAAGAAGAGAGACGCCGGTGGCAGAACGCTTGGGATGAGCAGGTGAGTTTCCTATTCTGCGGACTGTGCGATTTTGACTCTAACTTCGGGCAGACTGGCCATAACGAAGAGCACTTGGATAAGAAGCTTGAGTTGTTTTCTCGGGGCTTCCAGAGTAAGTACCTTCCTCTTCTTGGTCGTATTCTCCTGCAACATCGACGAAACTAATTTCCCTGCCAGTCTACGAAGACCCCAACACAACCAACAATGAGCGCATGGAGGAGCTCGAGTATGAGAACGAGCAGCTGCGCAAGAAGGTCGCCGCCCTAGAGCGCGAGCTCACTTGCCGATCGCCCACGAAGAAGACCAGAGCCAAGACCACCACGACCACCACGACGCTCGAGCCCTCCCGCAACTCCAACATCCTGGGCCGGGAGAGCGATATCGAGAATGCCTTGAAGCGCATGGACCAGCTGAAACTAGCCGACAGTATGTTCTCGCCGGCCCCGCAGCAGCTTTCGTCTCCTGGCAAGAAACATCGCAAGATGGCCACCAGGAAATGGGACTTGGCTCCGGAGGAGGACATTTACTAAGGCTGCTTCGCGGGACCAGCTTCCTCTCTCCCGTCCGTGATGACCACTTGTACTAATCCGAATGATTGACCCTTTGGTGGGATTTCTTGTTTGTTTCCTTCGGCGTTGAATTAATTTTCCTGCTTGTGGTTTATGATATCCGTCTGGACTGTTGGCGTTTGTGGGAAAATTACTGGAACTTTACTTCCATCCGTGTTGCTATTCGTGTTCATAAATTCTATGGTACAGTACAAAGTACATTCATTACATGCACAGACATCTCGTGACCCAGCAGCTCTTCCCGGCAACGCCGACCTTTGTGTCCTTAGGTTATTGGAAAATTGAGGAATTGTGATGATACAAATTGAGGGAATCGAGGCTAATCCGGCAAGAAACAACAGAACTTCTGGGTGTCAAGCTTTCAAGGCTCTGCCTCAGTCATGTTCTCATCTTCATCATCCGTACCCGCAATCTCGGTTTGAACTGCGTCCGCGTCCGCATCATCGGCGGTCTCGTTCCCTTCCGCGTCGCCCAGGGGCTCATCCTCGCCATCGCCTTCGACATCACCCTCATCATCATCCTCGCCACCGAGTTCCTCCTCCTCTTCTTCCTCTTCTTCTTCCTCTCCTTCTTCTCCCTCCACCTCTTCCTCTTCCTCCTCATCCCCTTCCATCTCCACATCCCCTTCGTCACCTTCACCTTCACCCTCACCCTCACCCTCGTCATCAACATCAACATCAACATCCTCAACCATAGTATCGCCCTCTTCCCCTTCCCGTTCATCGTCTTCTTCTTCTTCCTCCTCCTCCTCACCCTCCCCATCACCCAATTCCACATCCACATCCTCCCCGTCAGCCCCACTGGCCAACCCCTCCAGCTCCGACTCGGGATCGAGCGACCCATCCCGGAGGTTCGGGAACAACAACTTCCGCTCCGTCGTGAGCTTGGACAGCTTCTCGTCATCCATCTCGCTGAGCTCACTCTCGTCGTCGGCGCTGTCGTGCAGACTAGCGGGGATGGTGTCGCTCTGCTGGCCCGAGGCCAGGTCTAGGTCCTCGGCCAGGCGGCCGCCGGTCTTGCCCTCCAGGGGTGATGGGCCTGCGGTGGTGGATTCGGTGGCGGGAAGAGTTTGGGGATTGAGCGCCGCGGTGGTGGTGGTGGTTGTGGTGGTGGTAGGGTCGGTGGCTGTCGTGGTAGAGGTCTTGCGGCTTCCGGGTCCTCCTCCTGCTGCTGATGCTGATGCGGCGGTGCCTGGGGCAGCGACAGCGGCGGCAGAGGTGGATGTAGTGGCGGCAGCGGATGTGGTGGGTAGACGGGGTGGGACTTTGCGCTGGACGATGGCTTCGGAGCGCTTCTGGATGTCTCGGCGGGCGATACCTTTGGTGCGGCCGCGTGGGGCGGGGGCTTCCGAGGCCGGGGCGGAGGTGGGCGGCGTCGGGGTGTTGGTGGTGTCGGCGGCGCCGTCGCTGTTGATCATGCCCATGCCGCCGCCGCCTGCTGCAGCACCGCCAGGGACCGTGGGGTCGACCTTGAGCCGTTCTTTGGTCTCTTCGTGGGCTTGTTCGAGGACCTGCGGCATGTTGATCTGGTACAGGCGGGAGTAGACGTCGGCGATCAGGTCCTCCAGCAGGGCGACTTTCATCAGGTTGTTGTTGAGTTTCTTGAGCTCGATGGCGTCGCGGATGAGTTCCAGCAGGGATTCGCTGCCCGCCGCTAGGTCGGTCAGGCTCTCGAGGCGCGCCGTGTTGGCGACGAACTCCTCCCAGCCGATGGGCTTGAAGACACTCTCCTCGTGTCCTTCGTTGATGTGTGCGGCACGCCGGATCAGCCCCGCGTAGGTGAGGCACATGTCCTCCCAGAGTTTAGCGTGGTTGACAAAGTCGCCTTGCTTCTTGCGCACACGGCGGAGAAGTTGGTCCAGGTTGGTGCGGTCGTCGAGCTGGTCCAGGAGAGAGACGAAGAAGTAGGCGTACCGTGTCGTGTAGACGAAGTGTCGCCCGGGACGCTCGTGTTCCGGTTTCCAGACTTGGATGGTCATGGTCTTGGTGACGATCTGCTGGGTGAGCTCGTTCTTGGCGGCGGACGCAGTTTCAATGGAGTCTTCGTCGTCTTCGTAGAGGATTCGTGCAGCCTAAGAAGATGTCAGCGGAATCACCAGGTATGCACGGACTCGAAACATTCAAACATACTCGGTACGCCATGCGATGGTGCCAGTTCGATTTGTCGGCATTCTTCAGGTTGCGAAGTACTTCGGAGATGTAGCGCTTCCAGGAAGCCTTGTCTTCCGGCGGTTGCACCTTGCGAGCCCAGGGCGTAGCGAGGAGCGTCTTGCTGGCGTCGGCGGGCTGTAGGGAAATGTAAGCATCTGATGAGAGCGTGTCGGGCACATAGTGTCCATACCTCCAAGGCTCCGCGACGAACCAACTTGTGCACTACAGTCACAAGCTTGTAGTGAGGTTCGAATATCGGTTCCGACCGCGAATCCCTCCGTTGCGGCAGAGCGTCAATCGCATCGAGCAGGGAGTCCAACAAAGTGTCTAGATCGAGCTGCTTGAACGGCCCTCTTACGGAGTCATCACAGCTGAACATCTTCCAGAGACACTTGCTTAGCATGTAATGAGTCCTGCATGCGATTAGTCTTGTGTAGGTAAAACAGAACCATAAACACGTACATCCAGTTCTTGGGCTTGTCGACTAGAGCCCGCTTGAGAAGGTAGCTGGCGAGATTCCACACGGAGTATAGCTTCATCTCCTTGAAAGGTCGACCTTCATACATGCTTTGGCTTTCCTCGTTGCTGAAATGACGTGTGAAGTCTGCGAGACTAAATGCGCCCATAGACAGTGGTTCCCTAGAGGACGAGTAAAGGCGAATTCCGAAATCTGTGAACAGGTCGGCGAGCATCTCGCGGGTCTCTGAAGTTGGTTCCGAGTTTCCCATGGCCGTCGAAATGGCCATGGCATAACAATGAATAGAATAGCGCTGCCATGTTACCAGCTCCGCCCGGTTGTTGTTGATTCTGTCAGCTGTCCAGGTGATGTCTTCTTCCAACTTCGAGTCGTAGGTCTGCGCCAACCTGTACCAGGTCTCCCATCGCGCCGTTCCGTGCTCAATGTCCTGTCGGAAGCACATGACGGCATCATCAAGATCAGTTGTCGGTAGTGGGTTCAAGCGCTTCTGCGACCGAAACCTGGTCAAAGCCGCATATCCAAGGAGGAAGTACCAGCCATTCCGAGCGATCATCGCACTTTCGGTTAGCACTGGGATCAAGGATAAGCTTGCTACGCCCTGGATGGATCGGAAAAGCGCAAAAGGGTTGATTGGAGACTTCAGATATGCATTTGTAATGCGTTTGTTGTAAGACAAAGGAGGGGATGACTTGGTAGTGCCAATGGCCTGCTGCATCTTCTCGATGGTGGATTTCAACTCCGACTTTGACAAGTCCTTGATGCTCATTCGCTGGGCTTGTTTCATCACCAAGTTCACCATAGTGATAGCCGTGGTGCGATCCAGCTTCTCCGTTGGGCATTTGTGGTCGTCCAGTTCGCCATACAAGGGTGAACACTTGATCCCGTTGATGTCGTACAGGAGCTGACATATGTCCCATTCAGTGTCATCGTTGACGCCAATAGCGAAGAGCTCAGATCTCATCAGTTTCAGGAATTGCTTGTGAGACAGTTTGCACATGTAGCGAATGCCCAGGCATTGATGGACCGCTCGCAAGTAGTTTACTCGATCTTCCGCAGGGGTCTCGAACTCCTCCTTCTCTTGAGACATGGCTTCCTTCACAAGCGTGTACTGCAAGATCCAGCAGCGGACCTGCATCTCGCGCAGCCTATCCTTGAGGGTCTCTAGCGACTTCGATAGCGCGCCGCGGACTTCTGGACCTGTGGTCGCACCGACGCGGAGTAGGTCCTCATACAATGAGAACCCGTAGAGAAGTCTAGTCAGAGAGGCCACTGCAGTCAACGAAGCCTTCAAATGCTCCATGTCAAAGCACTCGTATGCTTTCTCCGCGTCCAGAAGCACGGCTGTTACAGTCTTGTTCAATATGCTATCAAGCGACTTGAGCCACCGAAGGAGGGTGATTTGACGGTGCTCACTGGGCTCGTCCGACTCCGATGAAACCCGAAGCTCTTTCATGATGATTTCGATGCTGCGCAAGTAGCAAGAAATGACCTTGGGTGGATAATCAATTTTCTTGTAAGCATCCTGTAGTCTTCGCCAGAGGAAGAGTCTCAGCGTGGCATCGCCGCGATCCAGGAAAGAACTCATCTCAGTGATCTGAGAATTGGGCTCAAGTGGCTCGATTCCCTCGTTGACACCCTCAAATTGAACAGACGTAGGCTCGAGAATCGGTTCAATGGTCTCGATGAGATCCACTGGGTCCTCTGAGCTGGGATTGAAGATTTTCATGAAGAAGTCCATGGACTTGAGCTTCGAGATCTCTTGATCAACAGCTTCGGAAGACAGTTCAGGCATGATCGCATTGTTCACAAGGCCAATGACTGGAGCTTTCAAGCGCTCAAAGAGGAACCTTAGCTCCTGAAGACAGAGCAACACATGCTCCCGGTGAATGTCACTGGCCATATTGGAATGAAAAGTCGATGCCCATATGTGTCGCAGGGCAAAGACCTCCTGGCAGCTTGTGCTAGCGTGGCTGTGGTCAAGGAAGTGTGATAATGCAGTACGTGCGAGGAGGCTCCATCTCCCCAAGCGATCGCGCTGCTGAATCCTCGTTCTTCCATCCACCTCACTATTAGGATTATTAATCGACGCGTATATGTCAAGGTGAAGTTCAAAAAGTGTTTGGATCATTTCCAGATCAGAGAAATGAGCCAGCGTGTATGAAAATGTGGATTCAGCTTGACCTGTGAGAATTTGAGTCTCAAGGCTTTGCAGCTGTTCGTGCATGCTCTCGTAGATGAACTCGTCTTGGTGCAGTATGAGCTGCACCACAGTCTCCTTCAGTGGGTCTGGCCACTGCAGCGACATGTATGCGGACTCCATTGCAGGCCACTTCCGTGGCACAACCTGATCCATCGCATGCTTCGCAAATCTCGGCATTAATAGAGCTTTGAGCCAGGCAAGGGCAGCATCGCGAACATGCATAAGCTCATCATTCACGCTGGTGGTGAGTCTGAAAAGTCTCTCGTCATCAGCGAGAGCCTGTTTCACCCCCAGCTTCCTGGCCGACTTTCTCGAGTGCTCCAAGAAGATAGCCAGCCCGGAATTTCCCATTCCTCGAATATCCTGCAGAGTAGACAGGCTGTCGGGCTGGTAGGTGACCTGGGATCTTGCTTCATCCCAGTTTCGGAGTGTGTCTAGCAAATCCCCGACCAGATGGTGGCCTTCGTGGGACTCGTCAGCCGAGATATCAGTCGACTCTTTGTGATCGACCATCGCCCGCACGGCTTTTCTGAGCTCATCGATGTCGCTGAGATCTTCCACGCCGAGCCTGGCCAACAAGGGGCCTACAGCTGACTGCATCGAGTCATCCGCCTGCACATAACCTTCGAGGCGGTCATCATAGAACTTAGCATAGTCAGCAGCCAAGTCCACCGCCTGCGAAGAACTATCTGCGTGCGCGGTTGACTCTCGAAGCCGTGTCCTTCTGCTCTTCGCCCTCAGATTATCGACATCGTCGGGTTGGAAAAATGCAGACGAACGCTTGCGACCTGCTGTCAGGGGTCTTGTACTGGCTTCTTCCATGTTCGCGTTGTCGGGTTGAGTGCTCGGACCGGGGGGCTCCGCTGACTGCGTCTCTAATGATTCCATGAGCTGCTTCTCTGCGCGTTGATCGATGGAGGAATGGTCGTCAGCAACTTCTGATTTCACGCGAGGAGCGCCATCTGTAGCCTGCTCAGATTCAGCAGGCGCACGGCTGGCTTGTTGCCTCCCCGAGTCCGCCTCTTCTGCCGGCGGGTGGTACACGGGAATGGCATTTTCTATGGTACTCTTCAGCTCGGGACTGGGAGCTGGAAGCGAGATCTTGACCGACGTTCCAGGTTTGATCTCAGCTACACCCAACTCGTCATCTATGAGTGACTGAAGTATAGCTTTTCCTAACGCAGCCCATGTAGGGCCAACGGGCCTGATTTCATGACGTGAGCTCTGTGGGGAAAGGTGAGACCTTGACGCATGGAGATCCTCGACTTGCTGTGGAAGTGCCGGAAGGTAAGGGAAGGGATCAGCCTGCCTTCTGAGAAATTTCAGAAGGGCCTTTTTCGGCTTCTTGAGGGGAACCTGAGATACGGAGAGTCGGTCGTGCACCGACAATAGAGTTTCACGCAAACGCTCCTCCGCGAACGTCTCCTCCAAGCCTAGCTGCTCCGTGCGCACTTCCAGACGATTCTCATCGTCTGCCAGGACGCTCTCCAGGCAGTACCGCGTGAGACGATAGCTCTGTAGAGTGCTACAGAGCCTTGCGCTCTGTCTCCAGAGATTGAGGTCGGAGTCATCGCGCTCCAGCGCCTCCGCGAAGGCTGCTAGAGCGGCGCTGGCCTGTTCAGTGACCTGGGACGGTAGGTCCGCAGCATGCTGCACATCAGTAGCCTGGCCCTCCAAGGCCGCGCGTAGAGCGTCCAACAGGAATTGACCGTGGTTCTTGTAAGCCAGGTAAATGGTCTGCATCAAAGTGCTCGACGTGGAGTCATTGATGTCGAACTCCGCCAGCGCCTCTGCAGCTCCGGCGCCTGCAGCGAAGTCAATGGGGAGGTCGGAATCCTGCAAGTTGGCGCGCTTGTAGTCGGAGATGGACTCAGGATACTTGAATATCTCGGAGTTTAACAGGGCATCATAGGCCTCCGCGGCCTGCGCATAGAACTGCGGGCCCTGGGAATGAAGCTTCAACGCATTTTGGTACAGTTTGAGCGCTTCCTCAATCTGGATTTCCTTCGTATCGTCGACCTCTTCCTCGATTAGTTCATCGGGCTCGATGTTGAGCGCCGCCCAGCTCGACATGATGTCGGTGTGATTTTCAGGGTGCGCAAAGCTCCCGGACTGCGGTATAAGCCTTGAGGCTGACCGGCCGCATCGCAAGAAGTTGCAATGGCCTCAGACAGCACAGCTCCGACCGAAGAGGGCGCTAGAATAAGAAGGCCCGGAAAGTAGTTGTGAAGACGAAAAAGAAACCAGCAGGAAGGCAGGATGGCAGTGGGATTGATGGAGTGGTTGTTGCACGCACCAGCGGGTGGGTCTAGAGCCAGCCGGCCGCGAGTGAGACGCATTCCGCCCATTAGATGGAAATCGCGCGTGTGCCCAAAAGGGAAAGGCGGTACCTGGCCCGGGCTGCCCCCCGTGGCAGTTGCTGCCTGAGGTACTGTACTATGAACATTCAAGGTTGCCTGAGGTACTCCGTACTATTTCCCTATTGATGATCGGCGGGCGCGGCCGTGACGACGACTTGCACTTGGAAGCCCAGCACAGTCTCCCGCTGTGCGCCTCGCTATCTTTCTTGTCTGTCGTTTGATCTCTGAAAAGGGCGTATCGCTTCCAGGACCTGAATTATATCTCGTCTTGCTTGTCCCCTTTCCAATCAAGTGCTTGCGCCATGGTCGCGCCCGCAGTGCCTGAGTAAGGCATTCCCTCTCTCTCCCCACCCCTCCATTTACGTGTTCTTGCCGACTCGGACTCGCTATCTACAGCTCAATTGGGCCCACCGTTGTTGACCTGGCACTGACAACCCCCTGAACGTCTTTAGGATCTATGAGGAGGAGGACATCTACGCCGCTGTCGATGCACGCACTGAATCTCTCCAAAACCTTCGGGAATTAGGTCCGCCCGACTTGGTTTACTTGGTCAAACAACCCAAGACCAGCTCTCATCGCCAGGTACGTTCGACGCCGATCGACCCCGGTCGGGGTGCGCAGAGATAACAAGAGCTGACTTCGCGGCGATACAATCACAGACCGGAGTCTATCACCATGTCACCGGTGTCGATGCCTCCTCGTCCGCCAGCTTGGCCGCCTATGTCAACACACTCACCTTCTCCCCGCTGGATAAGACACACAAAGTGGTTTCGGGGATTTACTGGTTCGGCCATCGGTCAAAGCATCTGCCAGTCTAGGTGTGCTAATGTCTACGCAGCTGTTACAATGCCTTCTCCCACCTCGACATGCGCGTGGAAGTGAAAATCCCGGGCAGTCTGGAAAGCTACTGTATCGATGAGCGGGGCGACAAGCGAGTTGCGACGGAGGCGTTGTGGTTGGAGACCTTTCTCTGCGGGTTACTGAGAGCATATACCTACGCGGACGATGGCAGCGGCGATTCCATTCGCAAGATCGTGGGAGTCCGCCGATTCAACCCAGTGACGAATACTGAGATGGAGCACAAGTTCCTGGACGCCGCGGAGAGACTGTTCTTCCTGGGTATGCCTCTTCATCATCTTTCCACCGTGGTACATCGCTGACACTGTCATATTAGGCCGACAGCTGAGTTCCGATCCGGAGACGCAAGTGCCGAACACTGTCAGCAACCATCTGACGTCGGGGCTTTTGAAGTACATACAAACCACGGGACGTTACACCTCGGGCATCAATCTGTTTGAGAAGCTGCGCACACGAGACGTCGAAGTGTCGTCGCTTCTGGCCCGAGTTCTGATCATGGCTGATGAGGAGGTGCAAGCGGTGAGACTGATCTTCGACGCTTTACAGGATGTGCCGATGGACTACGCCCTGCTTGACTGCCAAGCAGCGTTCTGCCAGAGCAAAGGCGAGGGCGAGATGGCCTTGGAGTGTGCCAAGCGGGCGGTCACCGCCGCTCCCAGTGAATTCAGCACCTGGGCCCGACTGGCCGAAGTATACGTCGGTTTGGAGCAATGGGATCTCGCGTTGTTGACTCTGAACTCGTGCCCCATGTTCACATACCAAGATAAAGACACCCCGCGCATGCCTCAACCAACGCGCATCATGCTGCCTATTCTTGCCGAGAGCATGCTGGAGGAGATCGATGAAGGACAACCGCGCCAGGGCGACCCTGCCGACTACGTCCACCCCTCCCTGCGCCGTCTCCACGCAGCTAGCTACCAAGGAACCTTCCTGAAGGCCTACAACCTTCTGACCAAGGTCGCGGCGGCCATTGGCTGGGATCAGCTCCTCAAGATCCGCAGCGAAGTGTTTGTCATGGAGGAGGAATACCGCGTTGAGCGCCAACATTCTACCTCCAAGCACACGCGCAGCAACACGCGCACTTCCGCGGAGGTCAACGGGGGCGATGGGCAGGAAGATGAGGACGACCACCACCACAACGACGCGAACACGGAGGACGCCGAGAAGGAGGACGAGGGCTCGCCCAACGGCCTTAAGGACGCACAAGTGGAAAGTTCGATCGAAAAGCCAGAGCAATCAATGGCATCCGAAGTGATCAAATCCGGCAACGAAGATGTAAGTCCTCCCCTTCCCACCGATTCCAGAATACTTTTCCTCGACAATACTAAAACAAATACCCACTAGCCCGACCCCTCCCATTCCGCGTACACGCAGTTCCGCAACAAACGCCTCTGCGAACGCTGGCTCGACAACCTCTTCATGGTCCTGTACGAGGACCTCCGCATCTACACCATCTGGCGCACGGAGATGGCGCAGTACCGGCAGCAGGCGATCGAGTACAAGAAGTCGGCCACGGAGTGGGAGATCCTTGGGGAGCTGGCCGAGCGCCTGCACCACTTCGACGAGGCGATCGAGGCCTACCAGCACGGCCTGGCCATCCGGTTCGCCCCCAAGGCCATGCGCGGCGTGCTGAAGCTGTACGAGAAGAAGAACGACACCCGCGGCATGCTGGGCTCGTTGATCCGTCTGATCGCCTGGCAGTACCGGTGGTACTCCGAGGTATGCTCTCACCCACCATCACAACCAATCCCTTTACCCCCCCTCCAAAACATAAGCTAATGCACCGCACGAAAAGTTCTCCCCCGAACTCCTCTTCCTCATCCGCAAACTCATCGAAGACGAAGGCGCCGTCAAGGTCCGGAGTATCGTCCAGGCCACCAACCTCCCGCAACCCGTCCTCGACCTCACGCATCAGTACTGTCAACTGTGCGCCACTTTCCGGAGCAGTGGCAGTGATGGTTAGATTGGTCCCTGAAGATAGGGGTCTGTTCCTGTTTTGTTCCGGTGCAGGTAGATATCGACGCAAGGGGGGTTGGTGCTCCAGGGGAAAGGGATGCGGGGGATGCGCTGGGGATGCCGTGTAGCGAACTGGAACAACTCTGGAAGGAAGGGAGGAAAGTAATACAACTCATATCCACCACACCACACCACACACCTCAATTTCCTGTATGACTTATGTGATTCCTAGTCGAGATGAACGAATTAGTTTTCAAGTTTGATGTTCAGTTGGATGAGGGAGATGGAGTATGCATTGTAGTTCTGTGCTGAGGTCTTTTGGGGGGGGGGGGGGGGGGGGGGGGGGGGGGGCGTGGGGGGGGGGGGGGGGGGGGGGGGGGGGGGGTTTGGGTGGGGGGGTGTGGGCGTCGTCCAGGGGTCGTTC